>SMDT01003294.1:0-244764 GCA_005392925.1 Aquilaria sinensis
GTGTTGTGTTTCTATGTTTTAGGGTAATGGTGGTTGTTTCATTTAGGGTGCATACTTCTTGCATATTTTGTTTCTTTTTCTTTTTCTTTTAATAGGTCGCATATAGGAGCATTTAGGTCAATTTTGTTTTGAGTTCCTTATTTTTCTTTATGTTTTTAGGACCCAATGGAAACCATTGTGGCATATGGATGGATGTGGTTACTAGTTTGACTCTCTTGAAGTTTTGATGAATTTGGAAAAATTAGCTTTGATACTTTTGGTGAAATCTTGCTGTTGTGATATAATGAGCCTGGGAGTTGTGCTATGAACTTGTTCTTTGTTGAGATCCTTGTACTGAGTTTTGATCTAGAACTTGCCTAAGGACCTAGCAAACTCACAGTAGTTGTATGATCTTGAAGCTCATTTGGTTTCATAGGAGGAACCTTTCCACCAAATAGCCAATCCTACTATGTTCTCTCATAGTGGGTTCTTTTATGCTTTACTCACCCTTATTCGGAGTGTTCATTTTCCCTTTGATATACCCTTGAGTGTACTTGAGGTGGAAAATGTAAAATTTTGGGCTTAAAAGAAATTGCATTGAGTTGAATAAAGTGGCAAATAATGGCAAGTTTGGGGGTTAAAAAAAAAAGAGTATACTACTCTGCTGTTTCTTAGTATCGAAGTAGGTTGGGGTCTTCTCCTAAGGCAATAGTTGATCATAGCTCGAAAAAGATACTTGAAATAAGAGTATGATTTTAAATAAAATAAAATCACCTTGGATTGTATTAAGTTAGTAGCTTGGGTATAGGCAGAGCTCCTATTTATACACTTGCTAAACGGGGAAATACATGAAGAGGAAATAATAGTTAGTAAAGAGGTGTAATGGGTTGGTGAATAGTGGATTGATGCTTGTTCAACTTGATTGTTTCTTTTAAGCACTTGATTTTGTTTTGACCACCTCACTAACTCCATTCTGTAAGCTATCATCCGGTTCCTCCTCTTTTCTGAACCTCAAACCCGTTGCTACCTTTCGAAAAACCATCTGAGCTTTGAGTTTTGTGCAACTTACCTTAGGGAATAAGGTAGAGGGTGTTGGATCTTTTTGCAAGCCTATGGAAGAGAACTTAGTGCAAGCTCCAAGTTAAATGGCACAACTCCTCTAGTAGAAATTGAATTAAATCTTGAGGGTCATACCCCCAAGGGCTACACCCTAAGTGGCAAAACTTCTTTTTCCTTAGCCACCCTTTCTTCTTTTGAAGTCAAACAAGCCAATCATTGAAGTTTAGGTGTAACAATTGGTTAACATTGTAGTTTCTTGGTTTTGTGTGTTTGTTTTGTAGGTTAGGACGCTAGGGACTAGCTTAGGTCTAAGTTTGGGGGAATTTGTTAAGTGCATTAATACACGGTCAAAGTGTTGACTTTTTGACAACTTTGTCCAACATTTTCTTATAACTCTTCCCTCTTTGTCTTAGTTTTTCCTGTTTTCTTTGGTTTACTACAGGTTGGGTCTGTGTTGCGGACAGGGCGTTAGAAGCAGACTCGAGCGAAATGGCATTTGAATAAAAGAAGCGGGAGAAGCGGAAAATCAAGGCTGGCGACGCGTCGCCAGAAATCACGAAGATTGGCGACGCGTCGCCAATGATATCACTATTCTAAGAAATTTTTCCCACCTGGCGACACGTCGCAGAATTCGACCCAGATTGGCGACGCGTCGCCAACGTCACTCTGTTTTGCCGAAAGATCACATTTTTGTTGGTCCCCCACTCTTCCTACCTGATGAGCTGGCTTTGTAGAGGGATTCTTATCCCTTTAGGGTTTAAGGGTGAAGGAGTATAAATAGGAAGGTGAAAGAAGTGCCCATGGGGCCTCACTTGGCTGATTTTGATCTCTAATCACTCTTGGAGATTTTTGATCATCAAGGAAGCATTTTGGGAGCTTGAAGCAGGGGTGATCATTCCTGGGAGCTCAATCTTTTAAGGGTTTTCTTGGGTTTCTTCTTTTCTCTATTTTAGTTGTTGGATTTTTGTGGATATTTTTATTGTGGGATTTATGATGATGTTTATTATGGGTTGTGAGTAGTTCAATCAATCTCTCTAGGGTGACATTTCTTACCTTGCTACTTAATGAATTTGTCTTGTGTTTATGTTTGAGATTCTCTTGTGTTGCCCTTTTCATTGTGCTTATTGTTGAATGATGGTAGGCCACCATACACAATGTGCTAGTTCCCTTAATCCTTGGGAAAGGTTTAATAGGTGATGAAGAGAAGTGGAGGGGGCATAGTGGTAACCTAAATTAGAGATAATCTAGGTGACCATTAGGAATCAAAAAGGGGTTTAATCCTTAACCACTCTAAGTTAAAATTGGAGCTTGAGTAAGGCCCAAGTTAGTTGAGGGTGAGCAAGGACTCACCTTGAGGAAGAAGTTCTTGAAGTTAGATCCTCATTTCCACACAAAGAAAATCATTCTTGAGGACAAAATTACTTGGGTAGTAAGGGGTAAGAGTGGAATCCTAGGGAGATAGTGTTAGTGTTGTGCCCAAAAAGCCAATCATGAGATGATTATATTTTTGTACATTGAGTCATGATATTTTATTAAGGCATTAATCCAGCAATTTTGTTTGTTGTTTTGTTTCTGCGTAACTTAATAAACATAATTGTAACCCTAGAATAATGATATTCTTAAACGTCCCTGGTCTAGTATTATTGTGGAGCGGGTTGCAATAATACATAACGACTAGCATATGTGGAGACTAATATGAGATATGTAGTCTACATATGGGTACAAGTTGGAGAACTTGTGTACTGGACTGATCCACCATGAGAACACTACATGGATCGTTATATAAGTGTCATAAGTGATTCTCATAGTGATTATGGTATGTATGTAGTCCTTCGACCTAAGATCATCAAGGTTCTCTACATGTGAGTTACATACTTTGATACTTTCCTTTGTTGCTCGTAACTGAGTGAACTTGAAGGAGGTAATTGGGTATGTCACATATCATGCGGAGGGATTTGTCTGATCAAGACGGGATTTGTCCCTCCTATGTAACAGGAGTGATATCTTTGGGCCCCTTGATAGAGTGAGACTTAGAAAATGCATGGCCATGCTCGGATGAGTTGATATACGATATCAATGTCATCAACTTAAGTTAGTCTACTCTGTAATCAAGAAACCAAAGATTGGGCTATACGAGAGTGACACATTCCATATCTCGTGCTTAGTCTTGATATCTTGGACAAAGGGACACTGGCATATATTGGTGATGATCACAAAGTTTAGTCGATTCACCGACAATCTTGTCACTTGGGTAGCAATGATGTGTTGCTAGACACCGCTCATTGCTTATGATCGTAAATGTGATTTATGATCGTTGCCAACATGGCAAGAGCCTATTGAGTCGCATGCATAGAGCTATTTGGATCATTAGAGTGCGTGCACTAATTATTTGGGTTATGGTTTCACTTTAATTTCGTATTAATAATGGGCCCAAGAGTTGAGCCATTATTAAGCCCGAAATTAAATCCTAATTGGATTAGGGCTTTGAAACCCATTATGCCTGGAAGTTGAGTCTTACTATAAATACAACTTTTAAGTGAGAAATTCGTAGGTCTCCTTGCCCTAGCCTCCTAAAAGGACAGCCACACTCTTCTCTTGCAATTCCTTGGAGGACACAAGCTAGCACTGCGAGCGCAAGAGAAACGCATCTGCCGGGATGTGGTGGAAGCGTGGTGATCCCGAGAGGCTCATGTGGATACCATAGAGAGCTTGAACACGTCAACTGTTCAGGTTTGGTGATTCAACTCAATAGTTGAGTGAGAGATCTCAACCGAAAATTAGGTATGAAAATTTTTGAACACCCGGTTTACCCCATACCACTTTCACTTGGATCCTGGAGGGTTTTCGGTTTTTTAAATTTCCATTGCACTGTTTGGCACCCCCCGAAACCCAACAGATAGTTGCTTTAATCCTAAGTTCATTTGACAAGTTCCTTTTAGCATCTAGGGAATTCATTTAGTGTAATTCCATTAAGTACCTCTTTAGGACCTATCACCTTCTTTAGACTCACGTCTTTCTCATTTTCATTTATGTAACTTGAGTAATGTGAATTTCGAATCTAGGAAAAGTAACTAAATTCCCTTGGGACGATACCCCTATTCACCTTTGAGTACACTACAACTTTAGCTCTTCTTGCAGGTTTTTAGGGGTTACAAATTTATAAACTCTTAGTTTTACAACAATAGCAGCAATTGGTAACATTCTACCAACTTTCTAGTATTGGTGACGCACCATGGGCAATGGTTCAAAATCGGCGACGCGTCGCCAATAACTGTGAATCTGCAGAATTTTCATAGATTTTGCTGCTATGAACTTTGGACATTTATGAAACATATCAAACATGCTTGGTTAGCCTCCAAACTTCACATACATGTAAAACATGTTGCATAGATCACAACCAACTATCACAAGCCAATCTATGATGCATTATAACATCATTCCAATTATCACAAACCCTCATCTCGTGAACTTAAGCCCAACTTTATGCCTCTAAGTCCCTAATCCTATTAGGATGACTTAGTTATGTCAGACCCAAAGTTAGCAATTTGGATATCACTATTATCCCATCGTGCCTTACCAAGATGAACATAGGTGCTTTGCTTTGGCAAACCCACCTAATGTTGATCAAAGTCTTGACGAGTGCCAACATTTGGAAGGCATCACATTTAATGACTTAATATTTGTTTGAGGGATTTTTTTCTTTTGATCTCACCAATTTTTTATCTCCGGTTGTCTTATACATGCATCACATACAAATATAAAACATGCATCTCATGCTTACAAGAAAGTAAACGTGACATGGTTATAGCCCAAACTATGCGATATTCTCAAGCCAATGAGAATATCATAAAAGCCTAAGAAAAGAAAAAGGTCTTCACAAGCTCCTTCTCTTCCTTTCTTGGTTGCCCCTTTTGTTGTCACCTCCTTGGACATACCACCTTGGATGATCCTTGGACATACCACCTTGGATGATCCCATAATGTACCATTACATCAATAATAGAAACCTCGAGTTACATTCGAGGGGAGTAAGGTGAGAAGAGAATGTACAATGAGAGTAATAAGAGAAGGCATGACTCGCAGGCCATATTTACAAGTACAACCAATCAAGGGCTATAACCATGCACCATGCTTCAACCATCAATCAGCATAACATGTCCAAATCTCATTCAACAAATGCATGCCAATTTTTGCGAGTTGATTAACCAGTTTTATTTATGTGGCGCTTCGCATACGGCGATCCCGTTGGCCAGTTAGTGGGCGGTGGTTCCATTTCGAGCAAGTAGGCACCCGAGACTCCTCCATTCGAGCCACCAAAAATACCTTACTTTCGGTGCCCGAACAGGCCGAATCCGAACCAAGCTAGGGTTTTTGCAACTATTGCCCGAACAAACCGAGTCCATATAGGTATCTCATACCTATCAATTTTGGGTTAATCTCATTAACCAATTAGTGTTATTTCTTCATATATGTCATATGTTCATTACAAGTTCCGGTTTCATGCATCATGAATCAACCTAATTAATCATGGCCGAAAGCAACCAAACACATAACATCATGTGATTCAACATTTTATCCTGATTTAGGGTTTCACCAGCAGCTCTGATACCACTGTTGGGTTTCGGGAGCCAAACAGCGCAGCGGAATTTAACCGAAACCCTCTAGGATCCAAGTGAAAAGGGGTAAACCGGGTGATTGAAATTTTTCATACCTAATTTTCGGTTGAGATCTCTTACTCAACTGTAGAGTCAAATCACAAAACCTGAACAGTTGACGTGCTCAAGCTCTCTATGGTATCCACACGAGCCTCTCAGGATCACCACGCTTCTACCACATCCCGACAGATGCGTTTCTCTTGCGCTCACAGTGCTAGCTTGCGTCCTCCAAGGAATTGCAAGAGAAGACTGAGGCTATCGTTTTGGAGGCTAGGGCAAGAAGCTTCAAATTTCTCACTAAAAGTTGTATTTATAGTGAGACTCAACTTTTAGGCCTATTGGGTTTTAAAGCCCTAATCCAATTAGGCTTCAATTTCGGGCTTAGTAATGGTTCAACTTTTGGGCCCATTATTAATACAAAATTATTGTGAAACCATAACCCAAATAATTAGCCCATGCACTCTAATGATCCAAATAGCTCTATGTGTGCGACCCAATAGGCTCTTACCACCTTGGCAATGATCATAAATCACATTTATGATCATAAGCAATGAGCAGTGTCTAGCGACACATCATTGCTACCCAAGTGACAAGATTGTCAGTGATTCGACTAAACCTTTATGATCATCATCGATATATGCCATTGTCCCTTTGTCCAAGATATCAAGACTAAGCACGAGACATGGAATGTGTCACTCTCATATAGCCCAATCTTTGGTTTTTTGATTACTGAGTAGACCAACTTAAACTGATGACATTGATATCGTATATCAACTCATCCAAGCATGGCCATGCATTTTCTAAGTCTCACTCTATCAAGGGGCCCGAAGATATCACTCCCGTTACATAGGAGGGACAAATCCCATCTTGATCATACAAATCCCTCCGCATGATATGTGGCATACCCAATGACCTCCTTCAGGTTCACTTAGTTACGAGCAACAAAGGAAAGAATCAAAGTATATGACTCACATGTAGGAAACCTTGATGATCTTAGGTCGAAGGACTATATATACCATGATCGCTATAAGAATCACTTATGGCACTCATATAACGATCCATGTAGTGTTCTCATGGTGGGTCGGTCCAGTACACAAGTTCTCCAACTTGTACCCATATGTAGACTACATATCTCATATTAGTCTCCATATATGCTAGTTGTTATGTACTATTGCAACCCGCTCCACAGTAATACTAGACCAGGGACATTTGAGAATATCATTATTCTAGGGTTACAATTATATTTATTACGTTACGCAGAAATAAAACAACAAACATAATTGCTGGATTAATGCCTTAATAAAATATCATGACTCAATGTGCAAAAAATACAATCATCTCATGATTGGCTTTTGGGCACAACACTAACATATTGGTCTAACCATAACACACATATTCACATTTATGCACACTATGGCAGCTAAGAAGGAAAATACTAGCAAAAGTCTTAGTTTCGGCTTCCACACATTAAGCATTCTGACCAGGTTTAAAAATTCCAGCCATTGCACCAAAACTTCTTCCAATAAACTGTATCATTCTAGCCATGGAACCGCTTATTTTCTTTGCTCCATTATCAAGTAGAGACTTAGGGTACACCGGCCAATTTTACATCAATAGCCCACCTATGGACCAGGTTATGGATTTTTTAAGTTGGTTACAAAATTCTAACCAAATGAACAATAACTTAGCCAATTTTGTAACATCATAACTATGGCTACAGAACTCTAAATCCAAAAATTCCAAATCCCTATTAGACTTATAGATGTTATCTAGGTGTGGTCAAAATTTAAAACCAAAATTCAGTCTACAATGGAGATATAGAACTTTGAGTGCAGAGTCAAAATTCTGGTCACTTTATGACCATTTTGCCTATATAAAATTTCATAAGTGTGCAAACACTTCATTCAATAAGGGTAAGCCCTCCAAGGTTATCCAATACATGTCCAATACACATAGGAATTACATGCTCTTGCATCTAGCAAGTTTATGTGGCCAAAAACAGAATTTACATGTAAGCAGCCTATCATTCACACTTAGGCAGCTTTGCACCACATCCCATGCATAGCCAGAACATTACTCAAATGTTCACATACTTGTTTAATTTTACATACACTACTTGTACATGTATACATGCACTACATAATGGTCTTAGCTTAGGTAAATACACACCCTAAGTTCCAGTAGTGCATGAGACACAATGGACCCCAGAAACAAGATGCTGGATAGCTGCTACATAACACAATAAGCACCGTCACTAAAATACCAAATGTGCTCCCAAAATCACTAAACTTTATAGATCCCAAAGAGACGTATGAAAGTTTGAAGGTGATCTTTTAGCTAGACCTGAAATGACATAATTGAAGGGAGTAAGTTTCATTGAGAAACTTAGTAAGGGTAGCACTTGGATTCAATAGGCAATGTAACCTGCATACAAAGACACTAAAACAAAAGGTAGAATGGATATATACAAGATATAGTAACCAAATGAAGTAGCCATTCACAACCAACAAACACATGAAATACAGCAACAACATAGACCATAGGTTAGTCAATAAAACATGCAAGAAACATAAATAAATCACTATGGCAGCCCTCCTCAAGCTAATGCTTGGTATCAGGAGCATTTTAACGCTAGTTAGTAATAACTTTGGCCTCTAGAAACCCTCACTTCATAATCATTATTGCGCACATCACACTAGGTCACAAAACCTTCAACAATGCACTCCTTTTACTAAGCTTGGTTTATCAAGCTCATGGCTCTCTTCCAAGCTTAGCCCTAGCTCGATGGATGCTTTAAAATATAGTAAACAACTGATGAGAGCAAGCGAACTCTAACCAAATTGGGTAGGTTGAAAATCAAGCTTGATCCATGAAGTATCCAAGCAATAGCTCTAGTTTTCTTCCAATTGCTTCATTTTGCCTTTAGTTTCAATCAATTGCAACTTTAAAGGTGTGGTGGCTTTAGAGGAAGTGTGGCTATGTTCTTGGGCTGGAGGAGGCTAAAAATGGGAGAAATACAAGTGAGTTGGCTACTTAAATGGGATTAAATTAGCTTAAGTGCACAAACACACTTAATAAGCTTAACCTTGCTTTATGTCCTTTCCCTTGCTACAAAACCTTGGTTTGTAATGTTATGCTTAATTTCTTGGCCCAAATTTGACCATATCCCTACCATGCCTTACCTGTCCTCCCTTGAGTGGGATAATCCCAAAATTTATCCATTTGACTTAAGTCAAAAGCATAAACAACCAAAGGCCTACATTAGGACACTTAGGTCCTTAAGCCCTTTTTGTGTTTTCTTTGCCCACACTTGTCTTCTATAAGCAATTTGGTCATCTAATAGAACTTTCATACCATTTATATCCTTCTCATAACTCTCAAAATCTCTTTGTTAAAGCTTTGCAATTAAGTACCCAAATTTCCAAAATCTTACAAAAAGTCGATAGGTTGCTTGATAAACAATCAATCCTTAAGGCTTATCTTAAGGGCCAAGTTACCAACTTGGAACACTTTTAAAGAGGTGTTCATTA
This sequence comes from Aquilaria sinensis, assembly GCA_005392925.1. Taxonomy (NCBI): domain Eukaryota; kingdom Viridiplantae; phylum Streptophyta; class Magnoliopsida; order Malvales; family Thymelaeaceae; genus Aquilaria; species Aquilaria sinensis. The sequence goes on from SMDT01003294.1 coordinate 9,223, forward strand.
TAACTTTTACACTTCAATCACTATGAAGAGAATTACACAATATAATGGTTTTTAGCCATTATGCCACACTTGTAATTCTCCCATTTTTGTGAGGTGGTAACACATTTCCTACCTAGACATAGAGAGATTACTCAAGCACTATCATAAGTGTTATGACTTAGGTACCACCAAAGAATTGTTTAACACACTTGACCATTTTCTGGTGTGCCCGAGTCCTAGGTCAATAGCATGTTTTGTAGGCTAATCAGAACAATGCTAGCAAACTTAACCATGTGGCCTTCTTGGCACTATGTAGATACACATGTAGTGGTCCAAACATAAATACATATATTTACATTTAAGCTTGCTTGGTAGGGAAGATAATGGTAAAAAATATCAACTTGAATACTGTATATAAATATTGGCCAGTTATGTACTTAAATAGAAATAGTTGCACTTATAGTCCACTTAGTACTATTTTATGTGCCCAAACATTCTTGCCATTTCCAACTCAATTTCTATGCATGTCTTGCTATGCTGTAAAGATTCAAAAACCTTTAACATACTTAAACATTCATAGGGTAACAAGTTTGAAATGTTGAATCCGTCAAGAAATGCAATTATGGATATTTACAATCAGCTAGGTAGAAAATGACCAAATCAACAATACACAGCCAATATTAGAAGGGAATATCATCAGCCACAAGGCTCAAATTTAAGTGATTCAAAATCCCGATTCTTACTCCATAAGAGTTCTAAGCACTATTGAAATTTCATAGTTGAACTTAACTTGTACAAAAAGTTATGGCCTTTGGACTGAAGGGTACCCAAAATGTACAATCAATCCCTTAAATACCCTTACAAAATTTCATAATAAAATTACACACTTCACTTATAAAATAAAACCTAACTTGGTTAGGTCCAAAAATGTATTGGACACTTGAAAAAGTCACTCCCTCCAATTTAGACAGAATTGCAGGCTAAGCCTTAAAACAACATTTCATTGCTTCATTCAACATTGTACAATATTCATGGTTCAATTACATGAATAGATGCATCATACATTAGCCTTAGCTTAGTTGGATACATGTAGTAACTTCTTCCAGGTCTTTGCATTATATACAAACTCAAAAAGGCTCAAAAGGCAGTTGCTACGTAAGGTAGAAAGTACCAACACTAAATTTACAAAATGTTCTCTAAAAATCATGAAACCTTCTAGTTTAGTAATAAAAATTTTGAAGACCATATACCTTAAATTTCACTAGAAAATCCAATTTACAAGTATTAGACTTAGTGGTTTCTGTCTAGATCCACTGAAATGAAGACACTAAAGGGTAAGTACTTTTGTGAAGAACTTAGAAAGGGTTTTAAGTTAAAGTCTTCTTTCCTAACTTATAAAATTAAATCCAAAGACACAAAAACTCACAAAAGCCACATATATACATGAATATGGCATCCATATGCACTCATAAATCATCACAACAGGCATATGAAATGTGATACATATAATTATTTAAGGTTAGTCTAAGTAATTTAATAAATCATTAAAGCAACACTATGGAAGCCCTCCTCATGCTTTCACATGGTCTTAGGAGACTTTAGGTCATAACTAGTACTAGATTGGGCTATAGAAACTTTTTTTTGTTCTTGTTGCCATCTTTGTGTGCAAAGGATAAGGCCAAAACCTTACCATGCTACACTCCCCTTAAACCATACTTAGTTCCTTGAGCTTTTTGCTCTCTTCCATGCATGGTGTTTACTTCATAGACATTTTATCATTCATATTGAGAAATAAACAATCCAAGAAACATAATAGAACCCTTACCTTAAGTGTAAAAACTAAAGAACCTTAGGAAAAGTCTAGGAAACCTTTTTTGCATTCAGTTTGTGTCTCTTTCTATTTTGGCCCCTAAAAACACCCTTAATTCCTTCCATGTCCCTCTGTAAGCCTTCTTTATAATTTTGTGCAATTGAGTACCCAACCTTTGTACCCTTACAATTTGATCCATAGGTTACTTCCAAAATAAACAATCCATTAAGGCTTTCTTAAGGACAAAGCTATCAATGTGTGTGCCACTTAAGAGAGTCTATACTTAATACTTTACACTTCATAATTGATATACTATGCTAAAATTAAAGCATATAACTTTAGGGCCTTATACTGTAAATTTCCCATTTTGTGAATGTGGTAACAATAAAAGCCTAGCTGGAGGTCATTTCCAAGCCAACACTGCAGCACGGAAAATGGTAGAGTCAAAGCTTTATGGGCCATTTATATTTAAGGAGGCAAGACTATATCTCGCATCTTGTGATTAAAGATCTGGTAATATTTCAGAAAGAGATGAGACTCATCAACATGGAATCCAAGTGTGTGAAGGATTTGATGTTTAGGGAGTTAATTTTATGGGCCCTTTCTCATCATCTTTGGAGAATAGATACATCTTAGTAATGGTGGACTATGTTTCTAAATGGATAGAAGCATAAGCTTTAGCTATGAGTGATAAGAAAATAGTGGTTAAGTTTTTAAAGAAGTTGTTCACATCAATCGGAAGGCCAAGAGCCATCATTAGTGATAGAGGTACACACTTCTGTAATTCCCAATTTGAAAAAGTGCTAAGTAGATTTGGAGTCACCTATTGAACTACTACTGCTTACCACCTACAAGCTAGTGGTTTAGTTGAATCATCTAATGGAGTGATTACGCATATACAAGAAAAATGGTTTCCATGTCTAAGAAAGATTAGTCTCTTAAGTTCAATTACGTACTATGGTCATACCAAATGACATATAAGACACCTATTGGCACCACACCATATCATCTAGTCTACGGAAAAGCATGTCAACTCCTGGTGGAGTTAGAACACAAAGCATATTGGGCTATAATGAACATTAACGTCAATTTTGAGCATGTAGGTAAAAAATGTTTGTTATAGTTGAATCAACTTGGTGAAAAGTGGAATGTTACCTACAAAAATTCCAAAATCTATAAAGAGAATGTGAAGAAATGCAATGATGCAAAGATAAAACAAGGGAAAGTCTTTTGAGTTAGGGATCGGGTGTTAATCTATAATACTTGGCTCTAATTGTTCCCATGTAAGCTTAGATCTTGTTGGTTTGGGCCATTTGTAGTAACGAAGGTTTTCCCTCTCAATGTTTCATACATTAAACATCATAAAAAATGGGCACTCAAGGTGAACAGACAATGACTCAAGTGATATTTTGGAGTTGAGATTCCTAGTGTACATCAAGAAAACACTGCACTAAGCCACCCTAAAGCCAGCACAGAGTAAGGCATCCATAACGTCGGGCTCATAACCTTAAACCAAGGTCTTCTTAAGAGGCAACCCAAGCATTAATGTTTTCATTTAAATTGAATTTCATTTAGCTGATTTTCTTATTGGTAGGTTGATTATCCTTGGATTGTTCCGTAATCTTTTAATCTATAATTTTGATGCAGAACTTTAGAACGTTGCAGAAGAATTTTGTGTCCAAAATGAGGGAAAAGGCTAAATTTAATTTTGGGTAAGTTTGAAAATTTTTCTAAGCTTCAAGAGCCAAACACGTTTTTAAACATGTCCATGTTCAAGGCCATGTCACTCAACACAGTTCCAAATACAGTCATGTTTGATTTATTAATTTGATTTTTCATGAAGAATTTTTATTTAAGCTACAGTTGATGGACACAATTTGTGTTTTGACCATGTATCAAAATGTGTTTACCCTACATGGTTTACATCATGCCCATTTTCTTAGCAAAGTTTTGGAAAGATTCAAATTCCAAAATGCTAACGCATCCAGAAGCCTGACCATGTTTTAAATCATATTATCCAAACACGGTCTTTTTCACACACATGTTAGAAAATGTGTTTCTTTTCTACACGTTCAACCTATAAGTCCCAAGGCATAAACTTAGTCTCATGCACGACTGTGTAGGTCCTCATGTGTGCCTAACACGATGATAGTCACGCCTATGTTAAAAATCATGTTACCTTTCTATTTTCAAAAAACCTTAAGAGCTATAGAGTTCGTACACAAGATTGTACATGCCCATGTCTAAAGATGTGCTACTGAGATAGGGCTATAAGCCCACCCATGTTTATATCCTTATTTAACCTTCATGTAGAGAAGTTTCAGGTTCCAGTAGCTCAACATAGGTTCTAAACAAGAATGTATCATTTGTACATAGTCTATGATAGCCAAAGGGCTATCGCCCATGAGACTTCCTAATTTGCTAACTTGACACTATCCTCAGAAGCATCATAGTCCCAACCTCGAGGGATTCTCCACACCACCCTCAAAAAGTTATATGACCAACTCTGGGAAATAGGGAGTCCTTGTCACCCTTGTATTTGCACAGCTACTAACCTTGGAAAAATAGATCCACCATCCTTGAGAGAGGAAAAAGTCTGCCGAAGATGGTCTGCTCTTCCAAAGAGCCTTCCCAGTAGCCCTCGGGGTTAAATCTCTACCCGAAGGGGTATCACATCTCCGATGGGGTCTTACGGAGAAATGACAAAAATGGTTAAGAAGCCTCTGATAAGGAGACCTCACACACGGCCCTACCTTCTGGCCAGAATGGCCTATGACCAGCTAGAGATACCTACCTCCGAAGGTATGGACCAGATCTAGCTGAACACGTGTCATGATCTGGATAGGCTGTGCAAAATGGCCTCTGTCAGGACACTACCTCAGTGCCTGGCCCATGCCAACAATGCAAGAGAAAATGCATTAAAACCATGAGGGACTTAAGTGAAAATGATGAAAATGATGTATATGTGCAACTGAGGACTATTAGGTTCAACATGTACATTTAAAGTGGCTTAAGCTACTAGTAGCAAGAAACAAGGCTAGAGGCCTAAATTGAACATTCTTTTAGGTGATAATAGTCATACAAAGCTGCATGAAAGGAGTACAACAAGCCATGCAAGTAATAACGGCACTAAGGCTAGCATTAGCCCATTTTTAACACCATTTGGCACTTACCTGGTAATGCATGCATCCACTAAACAATTAAGCCATGATTTCGGGTCAAAGCCTTCCTTGGTGAGCTTGACCGAGTTCTTGGTGTTCTTGGGTTGGAAAGCTTTAGGTTTGATCCAAATCCATGTTGATTTACCCTTGAATTGGAAAATCAAGCTCAACATTGGTGTTCTTGGCCTTAAGCGACGTTATGATTGAATTTTCAAAAAGAGTCTTGGAGATTCATGTTGGCCAAGAGTTCTAAAGCAATAATTGGTAAGGATTATAGTTAACTACTTGATTTTGGTAATGTTCCATGTTCAAGTTAGTGATTTGGCTTCTAAGTGATGGTATATTGAGCTATATGATCTTAGAATGCTATATGGGGCATATATGGAACCTTTGGGTTTATGGGTTATGTTGGCTAGCTAGTCATTAATGGCAAGTGCTTAGATTTAATTCTAGGAGGGCCAACCTATATTTGAACTTAGAGCTCTAGTGGAATGGATGGTTGTATGGTAAAGATTGATGGAATTTATGAATGTACTTGCTAGTTTGGCATTGGCTGAGATGAACATTGTGTTTGTGGTGTGTGAGTTGTGTGCTTGGGTGCTTGGTTATGCTTGCTAACCACTCATAGTTGTAGTTATTATGTGTTTATGCTATTGTACATGTGGTTTTGGTGTTTTCTTGTATTTTTTGCAGGTAAAGCAATGCTAATGGGAGGTTAAGCCCTCGGGCTTAACTAAATAAGCTCTTAAAGTTGTAGTAATCCTTACTGAGTTTATAAAACTCATGCCCCCTATTGTATATGTTTTAGGAAAAGGCCTTGAGCTTGATTGAATTGTGTAGTTGCTTGTGTGCTAAGTTTTAGCTCGGTTTTGCCAAGGTATATACTCAACAAAATGCTTGGCCCATAAGTAGTTAGTGCAAGTCTTATGTTAAGGCATAAACTCATGTGTTTGAGTTTTTCTGGATTGTGTAGGTTTCTAGGACAAGTCTAGGATCAATGGATGTGTGCTCGTGGGCTTTAGATGACACAACCGCCCGTGCCCCTGCCCAAGAAGCCCTGTGAGAGCTGGTCTCACGGTGGATTGCAATTGGCTAGTTGTGTATGTGTGCAGATTAAATCCCATGATACTAGTTGATTATCCTAGAATATGCAATATGCATGTTCTTCATGCTTTGACTTGGTTTATTAAAACCATAAAACATTAACTCGGCCGAGTAATTTCTACGGAAAATAAATACAAATAGCCAAAGCATATGAAATCAACATTTTGTGAGTTTACTACACATAACAACTCGTGAGAACATTCATACATAAAGTAGACTAATGCCCTCACCCAAGAGCAATCATAGAGTCAAGGACTCCTCATAACATAGACTACGGAGGCAACTAAAATACTGTATAAATACAAGCATTTACTGAGATCTCTTTAGCCTAACTCCCACCTTGGATACACGTCCCAATGGCGAGTCTCAAAAGTCCTTTGTCAAGTGCTACTAGGCTTTGCAGCCAAGGGAAGATACTAGTTAGTACTGTTACTTGACCAACAAGCCAACTAAGCACTTATGTAGACTAGAATCACAAGGATTCTCAACTGTCATACCTGTACACACAAAAGAGTACTACTGAGATAATCCTCAACGAGTACCCAGTCCAGCAACTTTAGTCTCTGCATAACAAAACCAGGGAGTGGGAATTCGACAATTCTCAGTAAGGGGTCTTCAGTGTACCTGCAAGAAAATACTAGGACTCTTGCTGCGAGCTCACACAGCACGAGGGTTCTATTATATATGCACATATAACTAGGCCAAAAGATCTCTCCTCAAGTAGTCCTCCTCATGAAGCATCACTCCGCGCCTAGCGAGTTTTGATCACTAACCCGCTCGTAGCATTCCAAAGCTTACTGAATGCAATCATGTAGCCTTCCCATAGCCGTTATGTAGGGGAATTATGGTGGGACTTGTAGACTAGGCCACAGGGCCTCTTTGATGTAGACTAGATGAACAAGGTTTTGCCTTGTGACCTCGTGGCTATAGCACAGCTAGGCCGACAAAGGTTCTAAACCTCTCACCTGAGCCAGTGGTAGCTAATTATGTTCATTTGCAACATAGTTTCCTTAAAAACTTTCCTTCACTTTGATTTAATATAAATCTAAAACTGGGACATTTCAGGTGTTTTCAAAACACTGAGGTGATAGTACTCCCTCTTAGCTTCACGTGGAATTTTGAATAACCTCAATCGGACACCCGAACGAAAAGTTATGCTGAAAACAAAATCGGGTGTCAAATGTTGTCTTGGCGCGCGTCGCCAACCGTGGTGACGCGTCGCCACAGTTGTCGACGTTCTGAGACGGTTTTTTGGATTGGCGACGCGTCGCCAAACTTGCAAAATGCTAGAAAAACTCTGGTTTTGCTGCTATGAACTTTGGACACTTCCTACACATATCGAACATGCTTGGAATGCCTCCAAATTTCATATACACATGGAACATGTTGCATAGATCACAACCAACTATCATAAGCCAATCTATGATGTCTTGTAACATCAATCCAATCCTCCCAATTCCTCTAGTCCACCATAATTCAACCAAAACCTTTAACTAATGCCATAGCTAAAACCACTCGAATTCTTCAAGCAAACTCAAGCTAATGGCATTCAATGAACTTAAAAACTTATCTCCCTTACCTCAACTTGAAGTAACAAGCAAGAATCAATCCCCTTTTTGTTCAACCAAGTTCACCACAATTCTACACAAGTTCCAATAAAAAACAATGGCACCAAACATCAAAACTTCACTCTCTAACCAAAACCCAATCTTCAAACTAACTAACAAACACGAATTCAATCAAGAACACATTCCTTACCTCGTTCAAAAATAGGGGAAGTAGGAAAACGCCTTTCCAAGCCTCAAAAACATGGTTTCAAGCTTGAAATGCTTCCTTCTAGCTTATATACTTTGAATTTCTTCTCTTGGCACCAAAAACTCTTGATTCCAAGCTTAATTTGAGAGCTAAATAGGGCTGAGAAGGCTGGAAACGGGATTATGGCAGCCATAGTCCACTTTCCCCTTCTTAAACCCTCACTTAACCCAAAAAAACCACAAAGTATTAAGCTTGTTACAATTAAGCCCCCCATCTTTGTAACTTAGTAATTTTTGATTAAATTCTTGTCTGTTTTTCAAGTTTGAGTTAAGGTTGAAAGCTAAGTTCTAAAAATTCATTTTAAAACACTCGGGACTCATCCCGGCTATTCAGGATTCAAAATTACCATTTTGCCTTTGAACTTCGTTCAGTACTTTATTCTTCTCGGAACTTAGTGAACTTTGCTAAACTTCTCTATTCTTGCTATGTAAACTAGAATTAAGTTTCTAAACTTAATTTAAAACACTTTACCTTCCTCAATTGCACCTCCCACTAGAAGGGCTATAACACTAGTTTTCTGGTTTGCACTTATGGGTATGGGCATGGTTGTAGGTCTTTTCCTACAAACTTTGGTTTTGTATTACACCCGTAAGGTAACTCTCGGATACTACTAGGATTATGAATGTGTAAAGCATAACTATTGGCTATTTTGTATTTTGAGTACTCTTGTTATTGTTCCAAGTATGTAAGTTTAGTGTGGAGGTTATTTTGTGTACATATAGCCTCGGATGACTAATGGAACTTTTGTGTAAGTACCATGAATGAATGCCAAGTTATGCCATAAGTATTTACTCATGGATTTGTCCATAATGTGCTAAACGTCTTTTAGTTATTGTTATGCCGAATGTGACTAAACATGAAAAGTTTGTGTTTTCAAAACTTCAGATGATATGGGCTTCTTGGTTGCCATGCATTTGAACACCACACTTGATGAGCACACACCCGAAACACTTAACCATGAAAACATAGAAATCTTGCTTGAGTTGTAAGTAACTAATTAAGCCTTGCCTTGTAATGCAAGTAATGAACTAAAAGCTACCTAATTAGCCTCCTAAGGCACCTCCCAAGCCTTGGTCTTAAGATTATAAGTTCTGAACAATAAAAAGGTAAATTGGTCAAGACCCAAGCTTACACATAAAACATTATAAGTGCAACAGTTGAATAAATTTGTTAGTATGGTTGCACAGTTGAGTGGCACTATAGGGGCACAGGCTAAGGCCTTTATGGGGTGTGATAGCCTCTTACTCCACCAACTTGTAAATATTTAGGAGGGTCCTTGGTAAGAACAATGGGACTCTTTCTTTCCTACTCTCTGCTCTGAACCACTGCTCTCCCGTATATTGACTTGGGCATCGAAGGCTCTTCCCCTGGAAACAGATTCCGAGGAGCTCCTAACGGACATTTTTCAAAGTCTTGCAGATATCTTCCCAGCGGTAGTCTCCCCTTTAGGCCAACATGTCATACAACGAGGATGCCATTGGGCATCATTTGGCATTGTTTGTGGGAAACCATTCTCAAGTCGCTATTGTTGAGACCCAATATTTGAAGGACAAGGGAATCCCAAGGTCCAGTCCGCGTCGGAAGCTCAAAGAATGGCTGAACGGCCTGCAGTGGACACTTCCCTAACAGAGGATGAACGTCCTCTGATGGTCACAATGGGCTTTCTACGTGATGGGCTTTTAACGTGATTTTCAGCGCTCTATCGTGGTTGAAATGACACAATAGCTCGACTAAAGGTGGTCACAACCACCTCCATGGGGAAGGGGCATCTTCTCCAAATACCCATCAGGAGAAATGCCCTAAGTCACCTTGCCGGGGCTCTAAAGGTAAGAGTTCTCATGATGAGTCCTCAACAGAGAACAAACCATCTCGGGGACGTTGCACTGCAAGAACTAGGTTAAAAGAGCCCAAAACTTCCTGCCGTTGAAGTCTATCCCTAGATGGGAAGTCCTAGTCCCCCCACCAATGAAGTTACTCGCCTAAAAGAATACGTTGCTCTCCATTGCCAGTGACTACCAGGCAATGAGGAGAGGAGAGTGCTACCATCCTCATAGAGAGAATCTTGGAAAGGTTGGAGAAGGTGGAAAAATAGGTTTCTCAAAAGCCTGTCTGGTCAAGGTTGTTAGAGACCATCACTGGAGAAGAGTCACCTTTCATCCATATGATAGTGGATGCACCAATGCCCAGCGATATTTGAGTACCACGCTTGGAGATATATGATGGATGCAGTGATCTGCAGGCTCATTTGATGAAGTATAGGCAGAGCATAGTATTGCATGGCGCCAACGACGCCACTCTCTACAAATGCTTCGGAGTCTACCTGTTAGGGCTAACAACTGTCTGGTACAACTCTCTGGCCCCCAGAACAATAATGGGTTTCCAGGAGTTGTCCACTGCCTTTACCTAGCAGTTCATCGGAAGTAGGCCTATTGCAAAGATACTCATCCTAATGTTTGACATAGCCCAAATGAATGGGGTGACCATTTAGGATTATGTTGAGAGGTTCAACCGAGATGCCCTCAGTTTGCCCGACTTTCGCCTGAAAATTTGCATCCTCACCATGATCAGGGAACTTAGGAGGGACTCACAACTCTTCTATGAGTTCTCCAAAGAACCTTCTGACACCCTCATAGAATTCTATCAAAGGGCTAAGTAGCACATGCCAACTGAAGAGCTAAGGATGAGTGGCCCGCAGTTTGAGCATAGTCACTTTGAGAGTCAGAGTCACCATGCTTGGTATTCCACTCAGGGAGGGGGTAGACCTCGAAAAACAAGGGGAAAGGGGCCAGTATCATTCACTCCCCTAAATACTACAAGACCGAATATCTTGATGGCCATGGAAAGGCAAGGAACCACAATTTAACATCAAAAGGCCATGAACTCGAACAACAAGAAGAACATGAACAAATTCTATCAATTTCATCGGGACCACAACCATGATACCAAAGATTGCTTCCAGTTGAGAAAATATATTGAATCTTTAATCAAGCAAGGGCAACTTTGATGCTACCTGCGGATGCCATCGCCCAAAGCCTAAGAAAGAAAGGAAGAAGAGAGGAAAGGAAAGGATGAGGACTATGATTTCAACCAACGTCAAAACCGAAGTCCCAAAAAGCACCCACCACCTCTGACAGGAGTAATCCAAACAATCACCACTGTAATACCCACGGCTAAGAGGAAAAGGAAAGTACAGGAAATCTCGATGATGGAATTCGATAGCCCGATGAACAAGCTTGTTCTGAAAGATGGGTCTACTGTGAAGTTTCCACATGATAACCCTCTCTTAATCATGGCAAGGATAGGAAGTTGGGATGCCAAGGGGGTGCTCATTGATGATGGGTTGAATGCCAACATTTTGTACTCCCATTTGTTGACAAACTTGGGCATCTCCAAGGGTGACCTTAAACCCGTTACCTCTCCTCCTTTCAGTGTATGTCCCTCGGAACTCCCAGTACTTGGGTGGATCGACCTACCCATGATGCTAAGGTAAACCTTGGTTTAGACCAAGGAACAGCTCTTTGGTTCCATCATGATGAGGTTTATTGTCATAGATGTCCCTTTTTTATACAATGCCATCATCGGAAGGCAAACACAGGGTAATCTTCACATTTGCCTAAATGTGAAATACCTAACGGTCACATTTGGCACAAAGAAAGGTGACACAGAAATACTCATCGATCAAGCCAAAGTAAGGAAAGTTTTTACGAAAGCAAGATAGAGCGCAATGAAAGTTCACGCATAGACTTCTGGAAAGAAGAGCAAGGATGGCGAAGATGCAATAGAAGGAGAAAAATGTGACCTTGAAGAAATAAAAACAAAGGATGTAGACCTTGTCCCTGGCTAAACAAGCCAAGTGGGAAAGAAACTGGTCGAAGGTGAAAAGGAAAAGCTTGTATCCTTTCTACTAATGAACAAAGATCTGTTTGCCTACTCTTCAAAGGATATGCCTGGGGTAGACCCTGGTATAATTTAGCACTGTCTTAAAGTATGCCCAGAGGTGAAGCCTGTTCGACAGAAAAAGCATAGCCTCTCGACGCATAAGAATAATTTCATTAAAAATGAAGTCCAATGGTTAATGGAGGTAGGCATAATAAGGGAGGTCAAGTACCCCGAATGGCTCAGCAATGCTGTTGTTGCCATAAAGGAAGGGAGTGCTAAACTCTGAATGTGCATCAACTTTTGAAACATAAACGATGCCTGTCCAAATGATTCGTATCCGTTGCCACCAATAGACCAATTGGTAGATTCCACTACCAAATACGGTCTACTTAGCTTCCTTGACACTTTTAGCGAATATTAGCAAATTTAGATGAATCTTGAAGATGAGGAAAAAACTGCCTTCATTACTAAAGTTAGGACATACTGTTACGTCATAATGCCCTTCGTCCTTAAAAACATGGGAGCAACATACCAAAGGCTGATCAATAGGGTATTCAGCTCTCAAATTGGGAGAAATATAGAAGTGTATGTCGATGATATGATAGTTAAGAGCAAGCAACCTAGCAGTCACATTGTAGACTTGGGGGAAACATTCCACCAACTTTGGAAATTCAGAAACCGTCTTAACCCCGAAAAGTGTGTGTTTGGGGTAACTACTGGCAAATTCCTCGGGTTTATGGTATCTGAAAGAGGTATTGATGCCAACCCAGAAAAGATTAAGGCCCTACTAGGATTCTGAACTCCCACGATGACCAGGGATGTTCAAAGGCTTATGGGAAGAATCATGGCCCTTAGCAGATTCATCTCTAGATACGGAGACCAGTGCCGACCATTCTTTAAAGTGCTCACCAAAGCAACAAAAAATGAAGGCAACTTTGGTTCTAAGGAACACCCTTGGAATGAAGATTGCCAAAAAGCTTGGGATGAACTCAAGAGCTACTTAACACGTTTGCCGACACTTCAGTAGCCGCGGGAAGGAGAACCCCTCATCCTCAACCTCTCCGCCACCAAAAAAATAGTATGCTTGGTACTTGTAAAGGAAAAGGTAAGAAAGCAGTGGCCAGTATACTATGTGAGCAAGTCCCAACACGGTGCGAAAGTTAGATACCCTATTCTACAAAAGGCCATCTATACCCTAGTGTTGGAATGCAAGAGGCTGCGGCCTTATTTCCAAGGACACCCTATCACTGTTTAAAGTAACTTACCTCTTAGGGATGTCATCAAGAAAGTAGACCACTCTAGAAGATTATCAAAGTGGTGCATCAAGCTCGGTGAATACGATATCACCTATGAGCCAAGAAGGGCAATAAAAGCCCAAGTATTGGCGGATTTCATCGCCAAAGTACCAAGAAGCGAAAGTACTCCAGAGGACCCCAAAAGTGACGGTCCTGAATGGACACTCTTCATCGATGGTGCCTCCAGTTCTGAACATCAAGGAGCCAAAGTAATTCTACAGGGACCCGAAGGTATGGAAGCTTCAAAGTCCATCAAGTTTGATTTTAGTGTCACCAATAACGTTTCCAAATATGAAGCCCTCATAGTATGCTTACGGTTGGCAAAATGAGTTGGCGTCAGAAATTTGAAGGCCCACAGCGATTATCAGCTGGTGGTCCAACAATTGGCGGGGGACTATGAGGCTAAAAACCTGAACTTGGCAAAGTACCATGATCTTATAAAAGGGCTTATCCAAGAATTCAATAAGGTGTAGATAGAAAACATACCCCAATGAGATAATATGGAAGCAAATACTTTGGCCAAATTAAAGGAGTCCACCGAAGTGATGGATCAATTGAACATTGTAATTGTGTCCATAGCAACCTCGAATAGAGGATGGAAGGATCCTATCAAGAAATATCTCACAACTTTGGAACTTCCTAAAGACTCCCTTGAAGCTACAAAAGTGCGAAAACACTCGGGGTAAATACTTCTTGATCGGGGAAGAGGGCGAACCCGCTACCAAGAGGGCATTGAGATAGTCTTCAAAGAAGTCCATGAGGGGGCCTGTAGTTCTCACATCGGGACAGACGCCCTTGCTGCAGTGCTACTTCAGTAAGGATATTTCTTGCCTACTATAAAGAAGGATGCGAGGCAGTTTTTCCAGAAATGCAACAAGTGCTAGAGATACGCACCCATTCAGAGAGTACCCTCGAAAGTGATAACTTCGACAAACTATCCTTGCCCCTTCGCTGTTTGGGCTATTGACCTCATTGGGCCTTTCCTAACGGCTCCAAGAGGAGTGAAGTTTTGCATAGTCGTAGTGGGTTATTTCACTAAGTGAATAGAGGCAAAGCCTTTGATAACAATTTCGGCAAAGGACATATAGAGATTTGTCTGGAAGAACATCATATGTAGATTCAGCGTGCCAAGGGTGATAATAGCAAATAACGGTTCCCAATTCACTGATAAAGGATTTTAGGAATTCACAACCAACCGAGGGATAAAATTGCAGTTTGCCCCAGTTGCCCATCCTCAGAGCAATGGACAAGTTGAAGTATCTAATAGGATTATAAAAGATGGTTTGAAAAAGAGGTTAAAAGAGGCAAAAGGGAAATAGTCAGGAGAACTCCCATGTATGCTATGGAGTTACCGAATAACCCTTAGAAAAGGCACTGGAGAAACACCTTTCTTACTTGTCTTTGGCACTGAGGCCACTATCCCAGTCGAAGTCATACAACCCTCTATCAGGATACAGGTGTTTGACGAAGAAGGGAACAACCTCAGTTTAAGAGCTGAATTAGATATGCTCGACAAACATAGAGAGATGGCTGAATTCAAAAGAAAAGCTTTTCAGCAGAGGGCTACCATTGCTACGAACTTGCATGTCAAGCCTAAAGGGATTAAGAAAAGAGACCTTCTTCTCTGAAAGGCTGAACTTGAATCCCGAAGACCGTCTCCTGGCATACTTCGGCCAAATTAGGAATGACCTTATTTAGTGATCGAGGAAGTTTGACCAGGGGTCTATAAGCTCAGAAATGCTGAAGGAGAAGAGTTGAAAAACACATGGCATTCAGACTCTTTAAAAAAATTCTACACTTAGAAAAATTCCAAGTGAAAAATTATGCGGAGTACTTCGAATGAGGTTAATGGAATATAGTTTAGTTTCAAAAGTGCATGAGTAGTATTGTACAAGTTTTACCAACGGTGGTCGATCGAACATAGTTACTCCCAAAGGTACTTAACTATTTATGAACAAAGCAAGTCTTCTGAAGAAGGTTGACTGAAAATGGTTTATCCTAAGTGTGGCTAACCAAATATGGCTGATTCTATTCTTAAACACTTAGGATGATATCCATTACTCACCAAGGATAACTGGGAATTGCCTTTGGAAAGACCAAGGTTGTGAATCCTTGATAGTATCTTTTAAGGATAATACACCGCTGAATGAGCTCATCTCTGAAGATGGTTAAACATCGAAGGTTGAAATGATGGCCGAAGTTGTACCCATCGTGGACTTAGCAAAAATTTTGAGCAAAAGTTGCATTAAGTTCCATTGATGAAGTACAAAGTACAAAAAAAAAAAAGATACCTCTGTCTATTGGTTATTGGGCTCCTCGGCAGTAGCACCCTTGCCGTCCTCATCTTCAGCAAAATCATCATCCTCATCATCCGCAGCCGAAGGTAGAGGGGTCGAAAGGTTAAGATACTCAATCCTCAACCAAGGCAATGAAAGACCTTTGGGAATGTTGAAGGCCCTTTGGAATGAAATGTCAAGGTCCGGGCATAGGGACAGGACTTGATGACAAGCAAGGTAGGAGCCATCTTAAAATGAGGACTTGGTTGCCTCATCTGACTTTGCCTTTTCAGCCTTCAGATCCTCCAGCTCCTTCTTCAACACTTCAACCTCCTTCTCCAATTTCTTCTTCTTTTTCTTCCTTTCCTTCTTCAGTCTCTCATTCCCAGCAAGTAGTTCAGCATTGGTCTCCAGTGACTTCTTAAGGTCTGCTATTACATCTTCCCTTTCCATCCGAATGACCTTACCCTCCAAAGACAGCTCCACGACCTTCGCACTGAGGTTAGAAATTTTGGAGGTGAACTCTTTGACTAGCCCTTTCTGGCTCTTCAACACTTCTTCCTGAAGATTGGCCAGGCCCTTTTTGGTGATTTTGATGAGCACACCATATTTAACAATCGAGCTTGCAAATAGTTCCTTGGCCTTGGCCAAGTTCTCCTCCGACTGACTTCAGATCGAACACTGTTTGGCTGCCTAGGCCCGAAAGTATCCTCTATACGCCAAGAGCTACAAGAAAAAGGACTCCGAATATGGGTCATAAGCAACAGAGACTCAAAATTTTTGCTAAGTCCTAAGTACTAAGGTTTACTTGGGCAACGTGCTCGGTCATTCACAAGGCAAGGACCTCCTCATTAGGGCACTCCTCCATTAAAGTTTGGAAGGTGGCATTGGTCATAATGCCCCTCACCATCAGAAGGGCCATCTTCTGGTTGTCTTCAGAGAATAATTCCATGTCCTTGATAAAGGTCCAGAATGACTCTTTTAGGACCTTGTCCTACAAGATCTTAGAAACCAAAATTGTCCCCCACCGAAGGTGGTCCGCCATCCATATCGATCAGGCCCTGTCCTTTACAAAGTCACACCGAAGCTCTATTATTACATTATCTCTTAGCCATTCATCTACAAGGTCTAAAATACTGAAAAATACCAAAATCATAGATGAATGGCTAAGAGACCTGGTGGAAGTTCGATGCCCTCTCCGTTCGACTCACTGACATCCAGCTCTTTAATAGAAACATCCTTGCCCCTCTTTCTTCATCTTTCTTAGGCCTTTTCAGCTGAAATCTCCCCCAACGAAGTCCCCAATTTCTTGACAGCATCATTAGGACTTAGACGGGTTGAGTGGACGGCCGGCTCCGAAGGCGGGTCAGCATGCACAGGCGTTTGGTCCAACTTCTCAGCTTGATCTTTAGGCGGAGGGGGAAGGGAGTCCTCCTTATTTTTCTTCAACTTTGGGGCTGAGGATAACCCAGCTGTCACCTTCTTCCTCTTAGGGGCCTTCCTCTTCTGCTGTTGCCCTTTCTCGCCCTGGTCAAGGAACAGGCTCTTGTAAAAAGCTGTAGACTTATCGCCCATCTCTGCAAAAGTAAAGATATTATCATAAGTATAAAAAATTCTAAGTGCATGCTTTAAGGAATAGCTTACTTTTTACGAGGCCAAGATAGGAGAGTTCACCTCGAAGGTGCAGAACAAGCCACGCTTTCTTCCCATCCACCAAAGGCTTCGGCATATCTTTATCGGTGACATTTTATCAGTGACATGTTCTTTGAGTACCCCAAGCTCCTAAAGAACCCCTTGATCGTAAAGCTCCATCTAATAAGGAAGGGGTAGATAGAGCACGGAGGTACCTCAGCATCCCAGTCTGTGAAAGCCCAGATACAGCTATTAAACTCCTCAAATTAAGACTCTAGTTCTAAAGTTAATAGCTTCCTCAGGTCTACTACGTCAATGGCCAAGGTACCTGAAGCCCAATGAGCAGGAATATCTACCCACTTCTCATCAATCTTCATTAAGAAGTACTTCTTTTGCCACCCTCACCGGCTGTCTTTGGTCCTGGATCCTCGAGGGACCAAGAAGTATAATCGCCCCTTCGGGATAGGGTGAAGTTTGTAATATTAGAGAAAGAAAACAAAATGTGGGACAATTTTGAAGATACCACACATGCACAGGTAGGCATTGAAGTAGGCATAAGAGTTCAGAGGCATCTAATTGATGGCTATGCCATAGAATGGGAAAAAGTTTGACACCACCTTCAGTGGTGGATAGTGAAGACCTACCTTCAATTAAGCTGTGAAGACAGTAATCTCCTTCGGACGAGGAAGGTAGCTCAGTTCATTATGACTAGGTAGCCTAATTTTTTATTAGGAAGGAAGAAAAAACTTGAGCCTCCACTTCTCGAACTTCTCCGAAGTCACGTAGCTCAAATGGGAGTTGAGAGGAAGCCAACTCTCAAGAATAGCTCTAGCTATGGCTTGTTTGGATGACATCTTTAGTGACTAAGACACGAACCTTGGATAGTTGGAGGAAAAAGAAAAGAAATGGGAATAAGAAGAACAGCTTCAAAAATAAACCCACCTAATTCGGGAAGAAAATGGGAACTTCGGAGAACACCGTAAAAGCTCACCGAAAATCACTCCACCGCTGGCACCACCGTAAGAAAAGGCTGGACAGTGAGAGAGTTCGAGAGTGAAAGGAATGGAAATGGAGGATTAAGGAAACCTTAGAGGGAAAAGGCTTTATATAGACCGAAGGAGGCAGGTGAAGTGTTGCCACAATGACCCTTCGAAGGGATGCAACTAACATAACGGATGCGATTGATCACCAATAATCCACTGACATGTGTCACATTATGTGAGAATTGAGGACACATATTTTGACACTAGCAGGCCTATATCGCCCAACTTGAAGTGACATAACTGCCCAGTCAGAAGATAGGACGGTTCACTAACAAGAAGGCAAGAATGAAAAACATTGAAGAGATATAGCTCTTCACCTCCGAAGATGCAACTTAAGTTAAATGGAGAAATTAGACTAACGACATTAAATAGCTCCTTAGATTTTCAAGATACAACCTCACCAAAAAATAAGAAATTGGTTCAAAGCAACATCCTCATCAAGGGCTTAAAACTGGTAAATAGAATGCAAATAAGGAGCCTCAAAGAATGTCGAGAATGCAACTTCGGTGAAAAAGTGTGGCTTTTGCCCAATGAGCTGGCAAGAGTAAGTTCTTTTGGCCAAGGGACAGCTTCAGCTTTTTATTACATACTTCCAAACGATCAATGCCAAAGATAACAACTTCGGCTTCTCCAAGGGGGGCATGTGATAGCCAAAGGGTTATTTCCCACGAGACCTCCTAATTTGCTAACTTGACACTACCCTCAGAAGCGTCATAGCCCCAACCTCAGGGGATTCTTCACACCACCCTAAAAAAGTTATATGACCAACTTCAGGAAATAGGGGGTCCTTATCACCCTCAGATTTGCAAAGCTACCAACCTCAGAAAAATAGATCCACCATTCTCCACAGAGGAAAAAGTCTGCCGAAGATGGTCCGCTCTTCCGAAGGGCCTTCCCGAGTAGCCCTCGGGGATAAATCTCTGCCCGAAGGGGTCTTACATCTCTGAATGGGTCTTATGGAGAAATTAAAAAAATGGTTAAGGAGCCTCTGATAAGGAGACCTCGCACATGCCCTACTCTCTGGCCAGAATGGCCTACAGCTAGTTGGAGATACCTGCCTCCAAAGGTACGGACCAGATCTAGCTAAACACGTGTCATGATCTAGATAGGATGTGCAAAATGACCTTTCCCTTCACCTTCCTATAAATACTTAGGAGGGTCCTTGGTAAAAATAGCGAGGCTCTCTTTTTCCCACTCTCCGCTCTTAACCACTGCTCTCCTGTATACTGACTTAGGCATCGGAGGCTCCTCCCCCGAAAACACATTTTGGGGAGCTCCTAACCCACGTTCTTCAAAGACTAATAGATATCTTCTCATCGAAAGTCTCCCCTTTAGGCCAACAGGTCATACAACGAGGATGCCACCAGGCATCAATTTGTAACATGACAACGGATGGTTCTCCTATTTCGTATTCAAATTAGAATTATTTTAGTTCATACTTGACAACACAGTTTATAACACGGCTGTATTTATGGCCGCGTTCATTAAAATTTTAAGTAACACATTCATCTACATGCCTGTGCCAATGACCATGTTCTAACAAATCTGTTTAAATTGGAATTTTAATGTCATTTTGCTATCATAAGTGCACTTCTCACTTTCTTGAGCCTCAAGATCTCTAAAAAACAACAATTCCCTCTGACTTTGATCCTTCCAAAGTATAATTGACTTTATTTTCATTCTAATTCAAGTATTTATTTCTTCTTTTTTCATTTTCCTACTTTTGAATGCAATAAATTCATGAAAGCTACATTTAGCTCAAGAATAATGTGGTAAGAGTCTTTTTTATTTTTCCATAGTTAATATTTGGATTAATAGGGTAAAATCACCTATTTTGATGAATGCATTGTGGCTACCAGTTGTGGATTATCATTGTTGTGCTTAATACATCAATCTAGAATAACAAATAAGCATAAGATCTTCTTACTTGCTACCTAAGTTATTTAGTTCACAAACTTCTTTTGTATATGTTACCAATGGTTTGAGGGACCTTTTCTAGTGGTTATAATGAGTCCATAGATTATGGCACTACATTGGAATGTGATGGAGCATATCCCTAAGGAGATTTCCACCCGGGTTGTGTCCCTTGAAGCATACTCTCTCCATGACGCCTCCATGGACTGACTGATGATCTTCTGGCCACAATTTGACTATTTTATCACCCTATCTACTAGAGATTCATGATATTGTGGTTTGCTAAGGTTGGGTACATTTGTGTGAACCTCCCACATTTGCTTCAATGACACTAGTTCAGGAGTTCTATGCTAATAGGGCTTTTAGGGGTTTGTGTTCTAAGACTTCACAATGGACATTCATAAGGAATGTCAAGAAAAAAGTTTATGCTAATGACATTCATCGTCCTCACAGTGTTGTTACCATTCTAGGCCACTTTTTTCAGCTCGAGCAGGATGAGCTTACTTAGACCCTTTACAGTCGACTAATTGCATGGACCACTGCTCTAAGGCACAGTCTATTCCTTCTAGCTTCCCAACCATTGCCCACTATATGGCCGTGGTTTTTTTTTCTCACTTAGTGCCTCAACTACAAGCCACTTGTTGATGCTATTAGATAGGAGCAGGCACTTCAATTGAATGCCATTCTCACTAATTGGTCAGTTAGCATTGGTCAAGTGATCCTAGAAATGATTACGAAGCCTATCCATGGCCCGACTCTGGCCATGGTTTTCCTACAGTTGATTATAGAGCTCCTGATTGTAGAACATGTCATTCGTCCTCGTGGTGCTTTCCAAGTCGTCATGCTACTATGCCTATACAAAGGTAGTGATGCTGAGAGTGATGCTTAGGAGGAACCTCTTCTGACACTACTACCGACCTTGCTCTTGTTTAGAGCTGTTACTTTCATCATAACATTACTTGTTTGCTATGCTACTACAAACCTATTTTTGTTAGCTATGTTTGCCTTTGTTATTGGAGCATCGATTCCTCATTTTGTATTTCATATAATTTTGTCTTAGTTTCAATATGTTTTTAGTTATTTCGTTATATTTTTTAATTGATCATCTTTTCTATTTTCTTGGATGCCTTCACATTTTAATCCAAATTTTGGTCAACAACATTTTTTAATAAACCTCTGGAATGCTGATTTTCATGACAAGCAGTTGATTTTTCTTTTAAAGGGCACTATCAATTTTTAACACCTCTTCTTTTTCACTTTGTTTTCTATGTTAGTACAATGAGGGCTATGTACAATTTAAGTGTAAGGGAGTCAGTACTATCTTTAGACCTTATCTAATTTTTTTATTCTTTAATATATCTTTTTAGTGATTTTTTTAAAATTTTTAAATTTTTGGAGCTAATTGTTTTAGATCATCCTATTGAGCATGTTCTTATTTTTAGAGAGTAGCTGTTAATTTAATGTCTTGAGTTCTTAACTCGATGATTAAGTATGTGATTATTGAAACCTGTCACTTTTGTGCAATTTTTTTTTAAATTTTTTTGTGATTCATTGGAAAGCTAGTGGAAAATGGTCTCTAGAAGCTATTTTTGTATCAAGTTTTTGTGTTCAGTGCACTATTCAAAGCATGCTAAGTTTTGAGTTTCTATGTTGGATTAGTGGCAAGATTGGTTAATGGATTTGTAGTTGATTATTGAATAATGTTATCAATAAAGTGTAATATAAATATATGCTACTCCGTTATTGTTAGTGTTGAAGGAAAGTGGGGTCTTTTCTTAAGACAAGAGTCAATCACAACTCAAAGAGATGGTAAGAGCATGAGTGTGATCAAAGATCATTTTGGGTTTTGTTGGGAATTAGCTTAGGTATAGATAGAGCTCTTATAATGTATAGATACTATAAAGATTTTTGGCACATAAAGAGAATTGGCTGAAAAAAGAAAAATAAAAAAAGGAGAAAAAGAAAGAAAAGAATTGAAAAGTTCAATTATTTGCCTAATTCATTCTCACGTGGTTTCAAAGGTAGTGCATAGGAAGCTTGAGCTTAGTGTAATTTTTTCTTTATACTTTACATGAAAATTTTATGTTCTTCCCTTTAGCTTTGAAAGAGATGGGTTGCTAGCTTGAGGATGAATTTTCCCCATTAATTATTCTATTTTAAAAAGTGTTAGATTGAAGGTGTTGCATGCTTGGTAGTCTTGTTAACTTCTTAAAATCCTTAAAGTCTCAATCCTCTCTATATCTGTTTTGCTCAAGAGTATGATTCAATGATTTCTATGATTTGATGGTTTTAAAGTTTTGGTTTTTCTTGTTAAGACTCTTCTCTTGATTTTTTGCTTGAGAGGAAGAAAAAGTTCAAATGTGCGATAAAAATATGATATGCTCAAATTTAGTTATGTTTTCTATATGTTTTTTCCTTGTGTTTGCTAGTCCTTTGATGAGTTTAAGGTAGAATTTGGTGCTTAAATTTCTAGGTCATATTTTAGCTTCATTTGGCTAGAAAGGATTTGTACAAAGTTTTAGAGTTGAATAGCATGTTTTGGCAAAGTTTGGAGCAAACACACCTTGCAAGATGCCTATGTAGTGCCTTACTTGCCATCTTACATGCCAGTGTTTGAGTTACATGTCCATGGTGTTAGTGTTGTGCCCAAAAGCCAATCATGAGATGATTGTATTTTTGCACATTGAGTCATGATATTTTATTAAGGAATTAATCCAGCAATTATGTTTGTTGTTTTGTTCCTGCGTAACTTAACAAACATAATTGTAACCCTAGAATAATGATATTCTTAAAAGTCCCTGGTCTAGTATTATTGCGGAGCGGGT
This sequence comes from Aquilaria sinensis, assembly GCA_005392925.1. NCBI lineage: Eukaryota > Viridiplantae > Streptophyta > Magnoliopsida > Malvales > Thymelaeaceae > Aquilaria > Aquilaria sinensis. The sequence continues at coordinate 31,956 of SMDT01003294.1, forward strand.
TGCAATAATACATAACGACTAGCATATGTGGAGACTAATATGAGATATGTAGTCTACATATGGGTACAAGTTGGAGAACTTGTGTACTGGACCGACCCACCATGAGAACACTACATGGATCGTTATATGAGTGTCATAAGTGATTCCCATAGTGATCAGGGTATATGTAGTCCTTCGACCTAAGATCATCAAGGTTCCCTACATGTGAGTCACATACTTTGATACTTTCCTTTGTTGCTCGTAACTGAGTGAACTTGAAGGAGGTCATTGGGTATGTCACATATCATGCGGAGGGATTTGTATGATCAAGATGGGATTTGTCCCTCCTATGTAACGGGAGCGATATCTTCGGGCCCCTTGATAGAGTGAGACTTAGAAAATGCATGGCCATGCTCGGATGAGTTGATATACGATATCAATGTCATCAGTTTAAGTTAGTCTACTCGGTAATCAAGAAACCAAAGATTGGGCTATACGAGAGTGACACATTCCATGTCTCGTGCTTAGTCTTGATATCTTGGACAAAGGGACAATGGCATATATCGGTGATGATCATAAAGGTTTAGTCGAATCATCGACAATCTTGTCACTTGGGTAGCAATGATGTGTTGCTAGACACCGCTCATTGCTTATGATCATAAATGTGATTTATGATCATTGCCAATGTGATAAGAGCCTATTGGGTCGCACACATAGAGCTATTTGGATCATTAGAGTGCATGGGCTAATTATTTGGGTTATGGTTTCACTTTAATTTCGTATTAATAATGGGCCCAAGAGTTGAGCCATTATTAAGCCCGAAATTAAATCCTAATTGGATTAGGGCTTTGAAACCCATTAGGCCTGGAAGTTGAGTCTCACTATAAATACAACTTTTAAGTGAGAAATTCGTAGGTCTCCTTGCCCTAGCCTCCAAAAAGGACAGCCGCACTCTTCTCTTGCAATTCCTTGGAGGACGCAAGCTAGCACTGCGAGCGCAAGAGAAACGCATCTACCGGGACGTGGTGGAAGCGTGGTGATCCCGAGAGGCTCGTGTGGATACCATAGAGAGCCTGAACACGTCAACTGTTCAGGTTTTGTGATTCGACTCTATAGTTGAGTGAGAGATCTCAATCAAAAATTAGGTATGAAAATTTTCGAACACCCGGTTTACCCCGTTTTACTTGGATCCTGGAGGGTTTCGGTTAAATTCCGCTGCGCTGTTTGGCTCCCGAAACCCAACACATGGGTCAAACCATGTCATTAATTGGTGAGATGTTATGTTCCAAAGGAGTTACATGGCCTTGAACATGGCAGTGTACCAAAACATGTTTGATTCTTGGTTAGGGTTTTTTAGGTTATTTACTAAAAATAGAATAGGGAGTCGAAATGAGGCAGGCAAAACAAAAACAAACAAGAGACTTTTCAAGGAGAAAGGCCATTGGAGGTAGTTTTGATGAGCAACAGTACTTAATGCACGTTGAATTAGAGATTCCTTGGACCTGAAGCAGTTCAGAGATAGTGACCTATTTTCTTAGTTTCTCTTTGATTCTATTGTGTTTATTTTATGGCACTATGAGCTAAAATTTTCTATTCATGTTTAGAGTAGATGAATTGTATAATGATTTTGTGATTGTGACTATTTTTTGTTTTAATATGATTAAGATTTTCTTGTGATCTATCGAATGTTCTTTGACAGGTTGATTAATGGTTGCCGGCCTATTAATTTATTATGGGATGTTGAATGTATATAGGTAGTATCGAGTATATTTGTTGTGGATCATCATTGGATAGAAAGGATATTATCGTAATGGGTAGTAATAGGTGCGTCGTAATGGTGTAATGCATTGTTAAGGAGGGTAGTAGGCTTAGACACCCTAATAATGACATAAGAATTATGATTAGTGTAATGGGAACAATATGAAACTATTCTAATTAACGCAATACTCCACAGTCCAAGTTAATCACAATCCTATTAAGTTGAAGTAAGGGCAACATAAGGGATTCGTCGGGGGATTCGATTCTAAGTGTGAGGTTTTCTTTTGTTGGTTGCCTTCATTGATTCTTTATTGGCAGTCAATAGTTGGCTATTAATTATTTTTACTACATTAGTTTAGTTGAGGCAGTTCTTCGTTAGTTAGTTAAATAGACTCTTTAAATGTTGGTTAGATAATAGAGAAAAGTTGAGTAGGGTATATAGTTCTTTGTGAAAAATGATCTTGACACTTACCAGTACAATACTTTGATGGTAGGTGCACTTGCCTATAATTTCACATATTTATGAGTATAGTGAGATATGACACATCCGCAATTATTATATTGTAGTGGGAAAGGTTTGTGTGAACTATGAACACACCAATACTTGTGGTCTCCATCTGTGTTGGTGGCTCGGAATGATCAGTGGCTCTTGTATCTGTTTCTTGCTGCTTGTCTCTAGCGTCCTCTAGTTGCCTAATTGATTCCATGGCCACAGAAATGTTAGCATCAGTACCATCACACTAAACTTTCTTTGTGTTTGGCTGCTGAATCTGCCTACCTTGATCTTGGTTTGCCTACATGTCTGATGGAATCTTGTAGTAATCATTAGAATCATCACCCTTGGCCTCCTGACATGCTTGGGGTGTCGACAATGACTGGAATGGTGATTGCACATTGAAAGATGGTCTAGCTTTGATTGCTCCATGGTCTGCAAGATGTGCCCTTATGGCCTCTTCTAGGCCAAGGGAACAGTGCTCTGATGATCAATATTACTTTCCAATTCCAGCACTTTAGTAGTCACAAAATTAAGTTGATCAAGGATGACTTGCTGATAGCTAAAGCAGGGGTAGTAGTGGGTGTGGGCATTGATGGAATAAAGGTTACCTCAACACAAACGGTAGTTTTTTCCTCTACCTCTAGCTCCTGCTAACTCTACTGAGAGTATTGGAAGGTGCCATGCTAAAGAGTCCTCTTCTTTAGCATCCAAATTGACTTGAAGGCCTCCATATTTGCTGATCCTAAAATTAATACCACTGTGAGATACTTGGCTAGTTAAAGGATGTTAAGGTTCTTGGCCAGTTGTGTTATGAACTAGTGTATTCATAGTTCACAACAAACCTTTCCCACAACACTAATAAATAATATTGATGTGTTAAATCTCTCTATACTAAAAAATATGTGAACTCACAGGCAAATGCACCAATCATCAAAGCATAACAATGACAAGTAATAGGATCATTTTTCCCAAGGAACGGAGGATGTCTACCTTTCTCTACTTATCTCTATTATCTGACCGACAATTAAAAGAGTTTATTTAATCAATTACTATGAATTAACTAAACTAAACTAATGCAATAAAAAAATTGCTAACTATTGATCTGCAATGGAAAATAAGACAATCAAGAATAAGAAATCTCATACATAGAATTCAATTCCCATAAAGATTCCCCTATGTTACTTTTACTTCGGTTTAATGGGATTGTGATTTACTTGGACCATGGAGTACTCCCTAAGGTAGATTAGCTCCTTACTATTCTTGTTGCCCTAACCCTATTCTTAAGTTTCCAATAAGGTGTCTAGGACTACCATGCTTCCTAAGAATGCATTGCAAGTCTTACGACCCACTACTAGGTTTCACCATAGTCCGGGGGTATTATATCACACCTATTACTCCCGGTTACAATAATATCTCTTTTGTCTAACAATGATCCACAACAAGCATATCAGATGCTTTCTGACACATGTTCGTCATCCCATATTGAATTCATAGGCTAGCTACTATTAATCATGCATAAGAGAACATTGGGTAAATCATAAGGAAAACACATAATCAGATTAAACTAAAAAGGAATCATAATCACAAAATCATCTTAGGGTTCATCAACTCTAAGCATAAGTAGGAAAAGTTTACCTCATAATTCCATAAAATAAACACAACAGAATAAAAAAAAACTAAGAAAAGAATTATCCATGGTTGAATTTCTTTTTCTCCTTGAACTCTTCGATCCGAAGTTCATAAAATGATGTTGATCATCAGAACTGCCTCCGATAGCCTTTCTCCATCAAAAACTCTTTTTTCTGTGTATGTTTTCCTCTTGGCCTTCCTAGGTTGCCTTTGGCCACAAAAACTCTTTTTTTTTCTATGTATGTTCACCTTTTGGCCTTCCCAAGCAACCCTTGGCCACCTGAGGGCACCCCCCTCCTTGTTCACCATGAAACCATTAAACATAGCTCGAGAAACCCTAGCAACAGGCAAACATGGGTTGTAACATAGGGGTGTTTGGGTAAACACAGTCTCTAACTTGGGTGTAGAATAAACCAAGTTCGACACCTGGAACATAAAAATTGTGAACTTTAATGACACAGTTTGGAACTTGGACATGTAATCGAGAGTGTTAAGCACTACATGGGTGTGTAGCAAGGCATGTCTACTCTAAAACTTCACCAAAATTTTCAATTCAACTCCAAAACTTTGTAAAAATCCTTCCTAACTCAAATAAAGCTTAAATATGACCAAAGAAAGAAATATGAACCAATTAAGCATCGCATCCTAGCTTAACCAAGTCAAAAGATAAGCAAATACAAGGGTAAACATATAGAAAATATAACTAAAAATGAGCATATCATGAATGATCCTACACTAATAATGCTTTTCCTTAGCTTGCAAGAAATGTCTCAAATGAACGAAGAAAAAGCATGCCCTATGTGGTAGTGGACTCTACGGATCAAGCAATACAGATAGGAAAAATCTTTCCTATGACCACTCTAGTACTATCTCCTAGTCCTATGATCAAATAGGCAGGCAAGTAATGAACACATTTGATGGAAAGGGACTTTAGTATGAAGGCCTTAGGCTTCTTAGGCTGAAAGATTGTTTGTTGAGAACTGATCTCCTTCCAAAACTTAGTCAAAGTTATAGCACTACTATCAAAGTCATATTTGGAGCCGTCATGCTCCTCTAATAGGATGTTCTTTAGAGAATAGAAATCACATCTCCATCTAAAATCATCCAGGCTCATGACATAGTTGGTTTTCCCTAACTTGAACTTCACTGCATCTGTTCTACTTTAGCTTATGTTCTTAGTGTCAAACTCAGAGGTACATAATAACTATATAGTCACCTCACTGTAAGCTGGTTCCTAGCATTTAAACATTACAAGCCAACCATTAAACTCTTCCATTTCCTTCACTTCTCCATCCAAACCAATCTAACTAAGCACATTCCACTCCATGCACTTATTTGGTGGAAAAGGGCTTACGCACTAGGCAGTTAAATCACCTAATTTGAGAATCCTCATACTCAATTAGTGGGTTCACAGAATTTATTGGTCACTTAACCATAATTATGGTGCAAATAGGGAGCTTAGCTGATTTCTTCATCATCCTGAAAATTTCAAAAGATTTTCCCCGATGGTAATAGTATTCAATACATGAAAAATGCCCATTAAAAATATGCATTAATGTGATCAAGCTTAATAAACAAGAATGGACCCATGGATAATGAAATATTCAAATTATTTTTACACATAGCAATGCCTTTCCCTACTGTCCAAGTAGCCTATTCCATTAGTACACTTAAATTCAAGCAAATCCTAACATGTCCAATAATTAACATACAATGGCACCCCAAGAGTTCAATCTCACATTACTCAATTTGAATTTAGTTAATGAGTATACTAGAGTGATATGCATAATTTGATCATTAGCAATATGTCTTGCAATTCCAAAATACTGCTCCATAGCAAAGACTCTTCACCCTTGTTTTAGCTCTCCTAGTGGAGTGCTTAGCGAGCTTGGTAAGTTCATAAATCTGCAGATTGAAAACATTAATTAGAGGTGAATTAGCAAGATTAAGTATGTTAGTTGAGGTTTACTAGGTTTTGAGAGGTTCAATGTAGCAAATGTGGTTAAAGGTGAAATGGTAATTTTGCCTCTCAAAGTGTTAGGTTGAGTCCTTGAGTGTAAAAAACATGTGTTAAAAGCTTAAACCATATTTGAAACCAAGATTTTGACTAAGGGTTGGAGCTTTGAACAAAGGTTATTATTGTTAGGTTTCGGGAGCCAACAGCGCAGCGGAATTTAACCGAAACCCTCCAGGATCCAAGTGAAACGGGGTAAACCGGGTGTTCGAAAATTTTCATACCTAATTTTCAATTGAGATCTCTCACTCAACTGTAGAGTCGAATCACAAAACCTGAACAGTTGACGTGTTCAGGCTCTCTATGGTATCCACACGAGCCTCTTGGGATCACCACGCTTCCACCATGTCCCGGTAGATGCGTTTCTCTTGCGCTCGCAGTGCTAGCTTGCGTCCTCCAAGGAATTGCAAGAGAAGAGTGCGGCTGTCCTTTTTGGAGGCTAGGGCAAGGAGACCTACGAATTTCTCACTTAAAAGTTGTATTTATAGTGAGACTCAACTTCCAGGCCTAATGGGTTTCAAAGCCCTAATCCAATTAGGATTTAATTTCGGGCTTAATAATGGCTCAACTTTTTGGCCCATTATTAATATGAAATTAAAGTGAAACCATAACCCAAATAATTAGCCCATGCACTCTAATGATCCAAATAGCTCTATGTGTGCGACCCAATAGGCTCTTACCACGTTGGCAATGATCATAAATCACATTTATGATCATAAGCAATGAGCGGTGTCTAGCAACACATCATTGCTACCCAAGTGACAAGATTGTCGATGATTCGACTAAACCTTTATGATCATCACCGATATATGCCATTGTCCCTTTGTCCAAGATATCAAGACTAAGCACGAGACATGGAATGTGTCACTCTCGTATAGCCCAATTTTTGGTTTCTTGATTACCGAGTAGACCAACTTAAACTGATGACATTGATATCGTATATCAACTCATCCGAGCATGGCCATGCATTTTTCTAAGTCTTACTCTATCAAGGGGCCCGAAGATATCACTCCCGTTACATAGGAGGGACAAATCCCATCTTGATCATACAAATCCCTCCGCATGATATGTGACATACCCAATGACCTCCTTCAAGTTCACTCAGTTACGAGCAACAAAGGAAAGTATCAAAGTATGTGACTCACATGTAGGGAACCTTGATGATCTTAGGTCGAAGGACTACATATACCATGATCACTATGAGAATCACTTATGACACTCATATAACGATCCATGTAGTGTTCTCATGGTGGGTCGGTCCAGTACACAAGTTCTCCAACTTGTACCCATATGTAGACTACATATCTCATATTAGTCTCCACATATGCTAGTCGTTATGTATTATTGCAACCCGCTCCACAATAATACTAGACCAGGGACGTTTAAGAATATCATTATTCTAGGGTTACAATTATGTTTGTTAAGTTACGCAGAAACAAAACAACAAACATAATTGCTGGATTAATGCCTTAATAAAATATCATGACTCAATGTGCAAAAAATACAATCATCTCATGATTGGCTTTTGGGCACAACACTAACAATCTCCCACTTGCACTAAAAGCCAATCATCCATGTATCTAATACCGATGGACCTAGAATGGCTATCATGCTTTTGCTGCGTAAGGGGCTTTGTCAGTGGATCAGCAATGTTGCTATCTGTCGAAGTCCTGCATATCCTTACATCACCCCTCTCGATGATCTCCCTGATGAGATGATAGCGTCGGAGTATGTGTTTGGATCGCTGGTGAGATCGAGGTTCCTTAGCCTGTGCGATTGCTCCATTGTTGTCACAATAGAGCTCTATCGGGTCGGCAATGCTTGGAACCACTCCAAGTTCAGTGATGAACTTCTTGATCCAAACTGCCTCCTTCGCAGCATCAGAGGCGGCAATGTACTCAGATTCTGTTGTAGAGTCAGCTACTGTCTCTTGCTTTGAACTCTTCCAGCTCACAGCACCACCACCAATACAAAACACATAACCAGATTGCGATCTAAAATCATCCTTATCGGATTGGAAGCTTGCATCGGTGTAACCCCTTACAACGAGCTCATCTTCACCTCCAAAGACCAAGAATGCATCCTTAGTCCTTCGTAAGTACTTAAGGATGTTCTTAACAGCTGTCCAGTGACTCTCACCGGGGTTCGATTGGTACCTACTCGTCATGCTCAAAGCATATGAGACATCGGGACGAGTACATATCATGGCATACATGATAGATCCAATTGCTGAGGCATATGGAATCTTACTCATGCGCTCTCTCTCCTCGGGTGTACTCGGACACTGAGATCTAGAAAGAGTGATACCATGTGACATGGGCAAGAATCCTTTCTTGGAATCTTGCATGCTAAACCTCTTTAGCACCTTGTCAATATATGTACTTTGACTTAGGCCAAGAAGCTTTCTAGATCTATCTCTATAGATCCTGATGCCTAACACATAGGCTGCTTCACCCAAGTCCTTCATAGAGAAACATTTCCCTAGCCAAGTCTTCACAGACTGTAGCTCAGGAATGTCATTCCCGATGAGTAGTATGTCATCTACATACAACACCAAGAAGACAATAGCGCTCCCACTAACCTTCTTGTAGACACAAGGTTCATCTTCATTTTTGATAAAACCAAACTCTTTGATTGCTTCATCAAAACGAAGATTCCAACTTCGAGAAGCTTGCTTCAGTCCATAAATGGACCTTTGCAACTTGCACACTTTATTGGCATTCTCAGGAGTGACAAAACCCTCAGGTTGTGTCATGTACACATCCTCAAGTAGCTTTCCATTTAGGAATGCAGTTTTGACATCCATTTGCCATATCTCATAATCATAGTGTGCAGCAATAGCAAACAAAATTCGGATGGATTTAAGCATAGCAACTGGTGAAAAAGTTTCATCATAGTCAATACCATGAATTTGCTTGAAACCTTTTGCAACCAATCGTCCCTTAAAGGTAATCACATTACCATCCATGTCAGTTTTCTTCTTGAAAACCCATTTGCACCCTATGGGTTTTACCCCTTCAGGTGGGTCAACCAAAGTCCATACTTGGTTTTCATACAGGGATTCCATCTCGGATTTCATGGCCACTAGCCACTTCTCAGAGTCAGGCCCCGACATAGCTTGTTGGTAGGTTGTGGGCTCATCCTGATCCATGAGCATCACATCACCAGTGTGAGTCATGAGAAATCCATATCTCTTAGGCTCACGCCGAATCCTACCAGACCTACGTGGGCTCTGTGCTACAGGAACAGACTCTTGAACCTCAACATCTTGTGGTGTCTGTTCAAGTTCCATTTCAGGTTCGATGTCTCCTTGTTGTTCTTGAATTTCTTCAAGTTCTACTTTCCTCCCACTAGTTTCTTTAGAGATAAACTCTTTCTCTAAAAAGACACCAGTTCAAGCAATAAACACTTTTTGCTCAGAAGGATTGTAGAAATAGTAACCCTTTGTTTCTTTGGGATACCCAACAAAAAGGCATTTTTGAGATTTGGGCCCTAGTTTGTCAGAGGATTGATGTTTCACATAAGTGTCACAGCCCCAAATCTTCATAAAAGACAAATTGGGACGCCTCCCACTCCATATCTCATATGGTGTCTTTTGAACCGATTTAGATGGAACTCGGTTTAGTGTAAAAGCGGCTGTCTCTAGAGCATGTCCCCAAAAGGAGTTTGGAAGGTCAGCTTGACTCATCATAGAGCGAACCATGTCTAACAGAGTTCGATTTCTCCTTTCAGATACACCATTCCATTGAGGTGTACCTGGTGGAGTGAGTTGTGATACTATACCACACTCCTTCAGATAGTCAAGGAATTCTCGATCCAAGTACTCTCCACCTCGATCTGATCGAAGCACTTTGATACTTTTCCCGAGTTGATTCTCTACTTCATTCTTGAATTCTTTGAACTTTTCAAAGGATTCTGACTTGTGTCTCATGAGATACACATAGCCATATCTGCTGAAGTCATCAGTGAAAGTAATGAAGTATTGGAAACCTCCTCTAGCTTGTGTAGACATAGGGCCACATACATCACTATGTATGAGTCCTAGTAAGTCATTAGCCCTTTCACTTTGCCCTATGAATGGGGCTTTGGTCATCTTGCCCAACAAACATGACTCACATGTCTCATATGATTCAAAATCAAATGAGTCCAAGAGTCCATCCTTATGGAGCTTGGATATGCGGGTCTCATTTATATGGCCCAAGCGACAGTGCCAGAGATAGGTCGGGTTTGAATCATTTAATCTGACCTTCTTGGTATTCACATTATAGATTGGATCTTCGAGGTCTAGAACATACAACCCATTGCTAAGTTGAGCACTACCATAAAAGATTTCATTCAAATAAATAGAACAACATTTGTCCTTTATTATAAATGAAAAACCTTTCTTGTCCAAACAAGAAACAGAAATCAAATTTCTACTAATAGTAGGCACAAAGTAGCAGTTGTCTAATTCTAAAACTAATCCACTAGGTAAAGTGAGAACATAAGTCCCTACGGCTAAGGCAGCAACCCTTGCTCCATTTCCAACACGTAGGTCCACTTCACCTCGGGCCAATCTTCTACTTCTACTTAGATCCTGCACATTTGCACAAATGTGAGATCCACATCCAGTATCCAATACCCAAGATGAGGAAGTAGAAAAGTTAGCCTCTATAACAAGAATACCTGAAGTGGAAGTCTTACTTCCTTTTTCCTTAGCAAGTTCTTCAAGATAGAGCTTGCAGTTGCGCTTCCAGTGTCCAGGTTGCTTACAATGGAAGCACTCCCCTTCCTTTGCCACACCACCCTTTGGTTTCAGTGCAGCTGAAGAAGAACTAGCATTGGACTTTCCATTAGCTTTATCCTTCTTCTTGTTGGCTTTTCCTTTTCCCTTGCCCTTTTGAACCATCAAAATGGGCTTAGCCTTCTTAAGGTTTTGCTCAGCAGTTCTCAACATGTTGAGTAATTCAGGGAGGGACTTGTCAAGGTCGTTCATGTTATAGTTCATGACGAACTGACTGTAGCTTTCAGGCAACGATTGCAAGACTACATCAATAGCCAACTCTTTCTGAAGAGCAAATCCCAAATTCTCAAGATTCTCAATGTACCCAATCATCTTGAGCACATGAGGACCCACGGGACTTCCCTCAGACATCTTGCACTGAAACAATGCCTTAGAGGTCTCAAACCTCTCATGCCTAGCTTGCTCTTGGAAAAGCATTTTGAGATGTTCGATCATATCGAACGCCCCCATGTTCTCATGTTGCTTCTGAAGCTCAGATTCCATGGTAATAAGCATGAGGCATGCAACATCCAAAGCATCATCAGAATGCCTCTTGTGAGCATCCCTTTCAGCTCTTGGAGCAGTGGCAGCAGGCTCATTCGGAATGGGCTGCTCTAGGACATAAGCCTTTCTCTCTTGTTTGAGGACTATCCTCAAGTTTCGGTACCATTTGAGAAAGTTGGTCCCATTCAGTTTTTCCTTCTCAAGGATCGATCGCAATGAAAGTGTCGATGTGTTTTGTGCCATGGTTATCTACAACAGTAAATATGCAGTGTAAGAGTCATGTATTTTAATTCATTTAATAAGGACTTTTATTAAACGATACTCCCACTATTTTCCTCAAAATAATAACCCTCGATATTATTTCGGAACACCTCGGCGCTAAGGTATTCTAGTGGGCCAAGATCCATATTTGACCACAACCTGAGTCAGCTTTGGCTTTTCTCTCAAGTTACAGCTATTTAGGTAGGCAACTCCTTGCCAATTGCATCTTATGCAACTCTTGGATAGTTGGGTGAACAACACTTGTCCAAGCTCATCTCATGAACTTAAGCCCAACTCTATGCCTCTAAGTCCCTAATCCTATTAGGATGACTTAGTTAAGTCAGACCCAAAGTTAGCAATTTGGATATCACTATTATCCCATCGCGCCTTACCAAGATGAACATAGGTGCTTTGCTTTGGCAAACCCACCTAATGTTGATCAAAGTCTTGACGAGTGCCAACATTTGGAAGGCATCACATTTAATGACTTAATATTTGTTTGAGGGATTTTTCTTTTGATCTCACCAATTTGTTATCTCCGGTTGTTTTATACATGCATCACATACAAATATAAAACATGCATCTCATGCTTACAAGAAAGTAAACGTGACATGGTTATAGCCCAAACTATGCGATATTCTCAAGCCAATGAGAATATCATAAAAGCCTAAGAAAAGAAAAGGGTCTTCACAAGCTCCTTCTCTTCCTTTCTTGGTTGCCCTTTTGTTGTCACCTCCTTGGACAAACCACCTTGGATGATCCTTGGACATACCACCTTGGATGATCCCATAATGCACCATTACATCAATAATAGAAACCTCGAGTTACATTCGAGGGGAGTAAGGTGAGAAGAGAATGTACAATGAGAGTGATAAGAAAAGGCACGACTCGCAGGCCGTATTTACAAGTACAACCAATCAAGGGCTATAACCATGCACCATGCTTCAAACACCAATCAGCATATCATGTCAAATCTCATTCAACAAAGATGCATGCCAATTTTCGCGCGTTGATTAACCAGTTTTTATTTATGTGGCGCTTCGCATACGGCGGTCCCGCTGGCCGGTCAACGGACGGTGGTTCCGCTGATCGGTCAGCAGCCGCCGGTGCGGGCTGGCCGGTTAGTGGGCGGTGGTTCTGCTGACCAGTCAGGGGGGTCAAGGGGAGCTGTCCTTGCAGGGGGTGTGGGGGGCAGCGCCCCCCGGCGCAAAAAATTCTCTTACAATTGCTTAGCCCGAAATCTTCTATTTCGAGCAAGTAGGCACCCGAGACTCCTTCATTCGAGCCACCAAAAATACCTTACTTTTGGTGCCCGAACAGGCCGAATCCGAACAAAGCTAGGGTTTTTGCAACTATTGCAAGAATCCTAATCCATATAGGTATCTCATACCTATCAATTTCGGGTTAATCTCATTAACCAATTTGTGTCGTTTCTTCATATATCTCATATGTTCATTACGAATTCCAGTTTCATGCATCATGAATCAATCTAATTAATCATGGCCGAAAAGCAACCGAACACATAGCATCATGCGATTCAACACTCAATCCCGATTTAGGGTTTCACCAGTAGCTCTGATACCACTGATGGGTTTCGGGAGCCAAACAGTGCAGCGGAATTTAACCGAAACCCTCCAGGATCCAAGTGAAACGGGGTAAACCGGGTGTTCGAAAATTTTCATACCTAATTTTCAGTTGAGATCTCTCACTCAACTGTAGAGTTGAATCACAAAACCTGAACAGTTGACGTGTTCAAGCTCTCTATGGTATCCACACGAGCCTCTCGGGATCACCACGCTTCCACCACGTCCCGGCAGATGCGTTTCTCTTGCGCTCGCAGTGCTAGCTTGCGTCCTCCAAGGAATTGCAAGAGAAGAGTGTGGCTGTCCTTTTTGGAGGCTAGGGCAAGGAGACCTGCGAATTTCTCACTTAAAAGTTGTATTTATAGTGAAACTCAACTTCCAGGCCTAATGGGTTTCAAAGCCCTAATCCAATTAGGCTTTAATTTCGGGCTTAATAATGGCTCAACTCTTGGGCCCATTATTAATACGAAATTATAGTGAAACCATAACCCAAATAATTAGCCCATGCACTCTAATGATCCAAATAGCTCTATGTGTGCGACCCAATAGGCTCTTACCACGTTGGCAATGATCATAAATCACATTTATGATCATAAGCAATGAGCGGTGTCTAGCAACACATCATTGCTACCCAAGTGACAAGATTGTCGATGATTCGACTAAACCTTTATGATCATCACCGATATATGCCATTGTCCCTTTGTCCAAGATATCAAGACTAAGCACGAGACATGGAATGTGTCACTCTCGTATAGCCCAATCTTTGGTTTCTTGATTACCGAGTAGACCAACTTAAACTGATGACATTGATATCGTATATCAACTCATCCGAGCATGGCCATGCATTTTCTAAGTCTCACTCTATCAAGGGGCCCGAAGATATCACTCCCGTTACATAGGAGGGACAAATCCCATCTTGATCATACAAATCCCTCCGCATGATATGTGACATACCCAATGACCTCCTTCAAGTTCACTCAGTTACGAGCAACAAAGGAAAGTATCAAAGTATGTGACTCACATGTAGGGAACCTTGATGATCTTAGGTCGAAGGACTACATATACCCTGATCACTATGGGAATCACTTATGACACTCATATAACGATCCATGTAGTGTTCTCATGGTGGGTCAGTCCAGTACACAAGTTCTCCAACTTGTACCCATATGTAGACTACATATCTCATATTAGTCTCCACATATGCTAGTCGTTATGTATTATTGCAACCCGCTCCACAATAATACTAGACCAGGGACTTTTAAGAATATCATTATTCTAGGGTTACAATTATGTTTGTTAAGTTACGCAGGAACAAAACAACAAACATAATTGCTGGATTAATGCCTTAATAAAATATCATGACTCAATGTGCAAAAATACAATCATCTCATGACTGGCTTTTGGGCACAACACTAACAATTATTCAGGTCAAGGGGTTTTGCCAAAATTGGAAAAGTTTGAGAAGGAGAGGTTTGGTTTTTTAAACAAGTTAGAAAAGAGGCTTGGGACACTTTCCTCTCACTTCTTCTTGTCAAACCCATAAGCCATATTGCTACTCTTGATTTCACATCAAAATATTCTCAAATCCTTGCTTTATTGGTGGAATTTGGTGGCTCCAAATGTGTTTATACTTTGGGTAGCCTAATTCAAGCTTGATTTGTGGTTTGAAAACTCTTTGCCATGCTTTCTTACCCGGGTCTTGTTTTATGCATGAGGTAATTTGTGTTTTATAGAGTTTTCTTATTCTTTTGGCCTTTTTATTCATGGGTTTTGGTTGGTTTGTGTTGATTTGGTGCCATGTGTCTTGGATTGTCTTCAAACCTAGGAAAAAGCTAGTGGAGCCTTGAACTTGGTGAAGAGTTACAGCTTTTATGTTTTCACCAAAGTCTAAATTAGCCTAGGTGACATGACATTGTACTTGGAAACAAAGGCATCATGGCATGCGAGAAATGAGTATGATTGCTGGACTAGCTTTAGTGAACTACTATGACAAGAATTGGATGCCATTAGTATGAGTGAAAGATTTAGTGATGTTGGTAGCCTAGTTTGAAGTCTTAGGGCGATGGTACCAATGTAGGATCCTTGTGCACTAAAGGAAGTAGCTTGGAACTTAATAAGCTAGTATTTGAGCATGGATAGGGTGAACCAAGTAATCGTGGGTAGTGGTGTACCATAAGTTAAGGTTTAGTGCACTTGTAGCTTAAGCCAGTTTGCTTGATCCGTAAATGAGAACCTTGTGCACTCTTGGTAGGGTTTTAAGTAGGGATAGCAAAATTTGACCCGACCCAAAGACCTGACCTGGCCCACCTGAACCCAAGCCCGACCTGACTCGATTTGACCAGAAAAGTCAACTACCCTAACCCCATTGCACCCAACTCGACCTGAACCTGAACTCAATTGAAGTGAAACCCGAGAAAAACCAAGCTTGAGCCCGAACCTGACTTGACTCAAACCTGACAAGACCTGCTTTTAACTTAAATCAACATAAAATATAAGGTTGGCAGAGACTTTAGAAAATTTTTGATTTAATATATGTCAATGAATTTCTTCTATTCTGTTAATCTATTTTGCATTGTAGAGTGAATGAGTGAATGCTATGGTAAACAATTTGTGATACGGTGAATAGAGATAAGAATAACTAGGTTTTAGAAATTATAGTACTTCTTCCATCCCATATTCCTTGAAATATTTGACCTTTCAAATAGTTTGAATTCAATTTATTCATATTACTCTATCTGTCTCAAATAACACTATTCATATTTTAATAATTAACCTATATTTTTTTATTTTCAACATTTTAATATATAAATAAAAATATTTTATACATGAATGATAAATCAAGACTTATAGTTTTTAAATATATATTTTTTAATTTTTAATAAATGATAATATAAATAAATTCAAGCCAAATTAGTCACAAAAGTTAAATGGAGCAAAAAAAATGGGACGAGGGGTGATTATTTGCCAGAAAAAAATTTAGGAAGTATATATTTAGAAACTATAGGTCTCTATTTATTATTTAATATAATAATTTTTCATTTATATACCAAAATGTTGAAAATAAAAAATCATAGATTAATCATTAAATAGTGAATGTTATATAGAATTTAGTATCGAAAGAGTATTTTATTAAAGAAATTATATATTAATGTATTTTATATTATTTTTTTAATATCTAGTTAAATTAAATTTTAATCAAAATTAAACAAAAAAATTGAATCGATTCAGCCATTTCAGCTTATGTATTAGTGAACCGAGTAAACTCGACAATCAAGTTGAATTTGGTTTAAGACGCGAGAACCCGACCTGATTAGATCCGAACCCAAATAAACCCGGCCTAACCCAACCCAAACCTGAAAACTACTTAACCCAAAATTAACCCGTACCCAAATGACCTAACCTGAACCTGACCTAGCCTTGAATACATGCTAACCTGATTACACCTGAACCTAAATGACCTGACCCAAACCTGGCCCAACCCTCCCAATTGTCATCCCTAGTTTTGAGGTGGAATCTTAGTATACATGTGACCTAGGCAAGCTTAATAGCGTGAGGAATATGGAGGCTTAGTGCACCAAGTATGTTCCTTATAACTCAAGTGAGATGTATCCTTTATGTTCACCTGTACAACAATCAAGAAAATGTTATTTGGTAAGCTTATCTCGCTCGACGTCAGCAAGCCAAGGCTTGCTAGTAGCGAGTTAGAGACTAGATGTTACGGCCCTCCTAGTAAGGAGCTCGACTGAAGTAGTTAAAGTAAATTAAATCCTAGTTTGGTACCTTATTTTGAGGTCACATAGCAAGATTAAGTGAGTTAAGCAAGATTTGTTACCACCACACAAAAATGGGAGAATTACAAGTGTGACATAATGGTCAAAAAGCCATTATTTTGTGTAATTCTCTTCATAGTGATTGAAGTGTACGGGGTAAAAGGTATAATGAACACCTCCTTAAAAGTGTTCCAAGTTAGTAACTTGGCCCGCATGAAAAGCTTTAAGGATTGTTTGTTTGTCAAGCAACCTATAGACTTTTTTGTAAGGTTTTGGAAATTCGGGTACTCAATTGCAAAACTCTCAAGAAAAAGCCTTGGAGAGTTATGGGAAGGATATGAATGGTTCAAAATTGCTATTGGAGGACCAAATTTCTCATGGAGGACAAGTTCGGGCAAAGGAAACACTAAAGGCATAAAGGACCTAAATGTCTTAGTATAAACCTCAAGATGTCCAAGCTTTTGACTTAAGTCAAAGGGCCGAATTGTGGGGTTATCCCACCATGGGAGAGATAGCCAATGCTTGATAAATGGGTCAACAATGTTGGGCACATGTGTACCAATGATTTTAATACAAAGAAACCATAATTAGTAAGAAGGAAAATGACATAAAGCAAGGTTAAGCTTGTTGAAGTGTGTTTTGTGCCCTTAAGCTCATTTAAGGCCATTTAAGTGGCCAATTCACTTATCTCTCTCTCATTTTTGGCATCCTACATCCCAAGAACATAGCCATACTTTCTCCATAGCCACCACACCTTCAAACTTACAATTGATTGAAATTGAAGGCAAAAGGAAGCAATTGGAAGCAAACTAGAGCTATTGCTTGGATACTTTAAGGATCAAGCTTGATTTTTGGCCTACCCACATTGATAAGGGTTCTCTTGCTCTCATGGGTTTTTTTCTATATTTTCAAGCAACCATGGAGCTAGGGCTAAGCTTGGAAGAGATCCATGACCTTAGTGAACCAAGCTTAGTGACGGGAGTGCACTTATTGAAGGTTTGGTGACCTAGTGTAAAGTGCACAAAGATGGAAGTGAAATGAGGGTTTCTAGAGCCCAAAGTTAGCACTAAATAGTGTTAAAATCCTCCTAAGACCAAGCATTAGCTTGAGGAGGGCTGCCATAGTGATTTGGTTATGTTTATTATGTGTTTTATGGACTAATCTATGGTATATGTTGCTGCTGCATTTAATATGTTTGTTGGTTGTGAATGGCTGCTACATTTGGTTGCTATATCTTGTATATATGCATTGTGTTTTTTGTGTTTTAGTGTCTTTGGATGTAGGTTTTTCTGATGGCCACATTGCCTATTGAATCCAAGTGTTACCCTTACTAATTTTCTCAACGAAACTTACTCCCCTCAATTCTGTCATTTCAGGTCCAGTAGAAAGATCACATTCAAACTGACCTTTGTGATTTTAGTTTTGATCTGAAACATCCATGTGTCTAGTGATGATCTAGAAAGTTTGGTGATTTTAGGAGTACATTTCGTATTTTTAATGGTGGTACTTATTGTGTTGTGCAGCAGCTGTCCAGCATCCTGTTTTGGAGTCCATTGTGTCTTAGGCACTCCTGTAACCTAGGGTGCATATTTAGGTAAGTTAAGACCATTTTGTAGAAAATGTATGCATCTACATGTAGTGTATGTAAAATGAGACAAGTAAGTGAACATTTGAGTAATGTTTTGGCTATGTAAGTGATGTGCTGCAAAGCTGCCTAAGTGTGAATGATGGGCTGCTTACTTGTAAATTTTGTTTTAGCCATATATGGTTGTTAAATGAAAGGGAATGTACTTCCTATGTGTAATAGACATATATGGGATAACTTTGGAGGGCTTTCCCCTTGTGAATGAAGTGTTTGCACACTTACGAAATTTTGTATGGGCAAAATGGTCATAAAGTGGCTACAATTTTGACTCTGCACTTAAAGTTCTATTTCTGCCTATGTGGAAGCAATCTTGGTATGAAATCTTCAGCACAGCTAGAGAACATCTAGAGGTTGAACTGGAATTTGGAATTTCTAAATTTGGAGCCCTGTAGCCAAAGATCTGACGTTACAAATTTGGTTAAGTTACTGTTCATTTGGTCAAAATTTTGTAACCAACTTAAAAAATCCATAAATTGGTCCATAGGTGGGATATTGATGTAAAAAAAAATTCTCTGCTTTCATATAAGTCTCTACTTGATAATAGAGCAAAGCAAATAAGGGGGTACATGGCTAGAATGATACAATTTATTAGTGCAAGTTACAGGTGCAGTGGTTGGTCACTAGAACTTGACAAGATTGCCTAATGTGTGGTAGCCAAGATTAAGACTTGTGTTAGTGTTTTCCTTCCTTGCTTCCATGGTGTGCATAAAATGTGAATATGTGTGTGATGGTTGGACCAATATGCATGTGTAGTGCCCAAGAGGGCCACTTGGGTATGCATACTAAGGGTTTTGATGGCATACAAAATATTACCAATCCTGGGAGTCTAAATCCACAATTTTGGCACCATAATTAGACTACCCCAAAGTGGGTAACAAGATTTACTAAGTTTTGAGGAGTTTATGACACTAAAGGAGGTTTGGGGAAAAATGGTAATTTTGTGTTCCAAAGTGTTAGGCAAGTCTTAGGAGCCAAAAATATGTTTTAAAACCTAATCCTAGTGGAAAACCCAAAATTTTTCCTACTTATCAAAGGTTTGAAAAAGATTTGATTTAGGGCTGTGACACTTATGTGAAACATCAATGATCTGACAAACTAGGGCCCAAATCTCAAAAATGCCTTTTTGTTGGGTATCCTAAAGAAACAAAGGGTTACTATTTCTACAATCCTTCTGAGCAAAAAGTGTTTGTTGCTCGAACTGGTGTCTTTTTAGAGAAAGAGTTTATCTCTAAAGGAACTAGTGGAAGGAAAGTAGAACTTGAAAAAATTCAAGAACAACAAGGAGACATCGAACCTGAAATGGAACCTAAACAAACACCGCAAGATGTTGTGGTTCAAGAGTTTGTTCCTATAGCACAGACCCCACATAGGTCTGGTAGGATTCGACATGAGCCTGAGAGATATTGATTTCTCATGACTCACACTGGTGATGTGATGCTCATCGATCAGGATGAGCCCACAACCTACCAACAAGCTATGTCAGGGCCTGACTCTGAGAAGTGGCTAGTGGCCATGAAATCCAAGATGGAACCCATGTATGAAAACCAAGTATGGACTTTGGTTGACTCACCTGAAGGGGTAAAACCCAAAGGGTGCAAATGGGTTTTGAAGAAGAAAATTGACATGGATGGCAATGTGATTACCTTTAAGGGATGATTGGTTGCAAAAGGTTTCAAGCATATTCATGGTATTGACTATGATGAAACTTTTTCACCAGTTGCTATGCTTAAATCTATTCGAATTTTGTTCGCTATTGTTGCACACTATGATTATGAGATATGGCAAATGGATGTCAAAACTGCATTCGTAAATGGAAAGCTACTTGAGGATGTGTACATGACACAACCTGAGGGTTTTGTCACTCGTGAGAATGCCAATAAAGTGTGCAAGTTGCAAAAGTCCATTTATGGACTGAAGCAAGCTTCTCGAAGTTGGACTCTTCATTTTGATGAAGCAATCAAAGAGTTTGGTTTTATAAAAAATGAAGATGAACCTTGTGTCTACAAGAAGGTTAGTGGGAGCGCTATTATCTTCTCGATGTTGTATGTAAATGACATACTACACATCGGGAATGACAATCCTGAGCTACAGTCTGTGAAGGCTTGGCTAGGGAAGTGTTTCTCTGTGAAGCACTTGGGTGAAGCAGCCTATGTGTTAGGCATCAGGATCTATATAGATAGATCTAGAAAGCTTCTTGGCCTAAGTCAAAGTACATATATTGACAAAGTGCTAAAAAGGTTTAGCATGCAAGATTCCAAGAAAGGATTCTTGCCCATGTCACATGGTATAACTCTTTCTAGATCTCAGTGTCCGAGTACACCCGAGGAGAAAGAGCGCATGAGTAAGATTCCATATGCCTCAGCAATTGGATCTATCATGTATGCCATGATATGTTCTCGTCCCAATGTCTCATATGCTTTGAGCATGACGAGTAGGTACCAATCGAACCCTAGTGATAGTCACTAGACAGCTGTTAAGAACATCCTTAAGTACTTACGAAGGACTAAGGATGCATTCTTGGTCTTTGGAGGTGAAGATGAGCTCTTTGTAAGGGGTTACACCGATGCAAGCTTCCAATCCGATAAGGAATATTTTAGATCACAATCTGGTTATGTGTTTTGTATTAGTGGTGGTGCTGTGAGCTGGAAAAGTTCAAAGCAAGAGACAGTAGCTGACTCTACAACAGAATCTGAGTACATTGCCGCCTCTGATGCTGCGAAGGAGGCAGTTTGGATCAAGAAGTTCATCACTGAACTTGGAGTGGTTCCAAGCATTGCCGACCCGATAGAGCTCTATTGTGACAACAATGGAGCAATCGCACAGGCTAAGGAACCTCGATCTCACCAGCGATCCAAACACATACTCCGATGCTATCATCTCATCAGGGAGATCATTGAGAGGGGTGATGTAAGGATATGCAGGACTTTGACAGACAGCAACATTGCTGATCCACTGACAAAGCCCCTTACGCAGCAGAAGCATGATAACCATTCTAGGTCCATCGGTATTAGATACATGGATGATTGGCTTTTAGTGCAAGTGGGAGATTGTTAGTGTTGTGCCCAAAAAGCCAATCATGAGATGATTGTATTTTTGCACATTGAGTCATGATATTTTATTAAGGCATTAATCCAGCAATTATGTTTGTTTTTTTGTTTCTACATAACGTAATAAACATAATTGTAACCCTAGAATAATGATATTCTCAAACGTCCCTGGTCTAGTATTATTGTGGAGCGGGTTGCAATAATACATAACGACTAGCATATGTGGAGACTAATATGAGATATGTAGTCTACATATGGGTACAAGTTGGAGAACTTGTGTACTGGACCAACCCACCATGAGAACACTACATGGATCGTTATATGAGTGTCATAAGTGATTCTCATAGTGATCATGGTATATGTAGTCCTTCGACCTAAGATCATCAAGGTTCCCTACATGTGAGTCACATACTTTGATACTTTCCCTTGTTGCTCGTAACTAAGTGAACTTGAAGGAGGTCATTGGGTATGTCACATATCATGCAGAGGGATTTGTATGATCAAGATGGGATTTGTCCCTCCTATGTAACGGGAGTGATATCTTCGGGCCCCTTGATAGAGTGAGACTTAGAAAATGCATGGCCATGCTCGGATGAGTTGATATACAATATCAATGTGATCAGTTTAAGTTTGTCTCCTCGGTAATCAAGAAACCAAAGATTGGACTATACAAGAGTGACACATTCCATGTCTCGTGCTTAGTCTTGATATCTTGGACAAAGGGGCAATAGCATATATCGATGATGATCATAAAGGTTTAGTCGAATCACCAACAATCTTGTCACTTGGGTAGCAATGATGTGTTGCTAGACACCGCTCATTGCTTATGATCATAAATGTGATTTATGATCATTGCCAAGGTGGTAAGAGCCTATTGGGTCGCACACATAGAGCTATTTGGATCATTAGAGTGCATGGGCTAATTATTTGGGTTATGGTTTCACAATAATTTTGTATTAATAATGGGCCCAATTGTTGAGCCATTATTAAGCCCGAAATTAAAGCCTAATTGGATTAGGGCTTTGGAACCCATTAGGCCTGGAAGTTGAGTCTCACTATAAATACAACTTTTAGTGAGAAATTCACAGGTCTCCTTGCCTTAGCCTCCAAAAAGGACAGCCGCACTCTTCTCTTGCAATTCCATGGAGGACGCAAGCTAGCACTGCAAAAGCAAGAGAAACGCATCTGCTGGGACGTGGTGGAAGCATGGTGATCCCAAGAGGCTCGTGTGGATACCATAGAGAGCTTGAACACGTGAACTGTTCAGGTTTTGTGATTCGACTCTACAGTTGAGTGAGAGATCTCAACCGAAAATTAGGTATGAAAATTTTTGAACACCTGGTTTACCCCGTTTCACTTGGATCCTGGAGGGTTTTGGTTAAATTCCGCTGCACTGTTTGGCTCCCGAAACCCAACAATATGTGTATAGAACTCATGCCTTTGATAAATGCTATGGAACTATTAGTTATGTTCTATGGTAGCTTGTATGGATTCATAGTGCATAATAGTATGTTTTGTATGGATGTATATTTTGAAATGCTGGATAGCTACACCAAGTATATATTATTTTTACGGTCATTGACCTAAAGCCATAATAAGGCATGGTATAAAACAGTGTTACATTAAGGATTTAATAAATTAGCAGGCTCACTAAAGAGCAATTTGCACAGGTTAGCACTAATTAAGTGTAAGGTTCCTAATGTCCTATATGACTCAGATGGGATTATAGGTAATGGCCTATGACACTTTAGAATTTCGATTTATGAGAAAAGCCCTAGCAACATTTTATAGTTTATGATTTATGTCTTATGTTTCATCATTTTTTTTATATTTAAGTCAAATCATAACTCATGCATGATTACATAGTCAGTTACATAAATAAAAGCATGAAGATTTTAACTAATGTGCACGTACTCAATTAGCCAATTACAACTAGTATGGGACAAGTTCTAGAAGCTTTCTTGGGTAGGCCCATGAGACACATGTTAACCTTCATGCATTATAGCCTAAATTTAAGTGTATATCAAAATCAACCAATAAATTTAAAAATCAACATCAATAGCAACAAGAGTCGATCTATACCCATCAAATAACTCATACCCATGCCAAAAAATCATCAAAATCATCCTTAAACTTGCACATGAACTTACAAAGAAAGAGTTACCTGTAGATAGAGAAACTAAGAGTGAGAGAAGTGAAAATCACTACTATCAAACACTGGAATGCTATTTCGAAATAGGGAGACACTTTCCAAGTGGTTGTAGGGGCTAGGGTAAAGATTTGGAGGCATTAGGAGGAAGGGAAACCAAGTTTCATGTGAAGAGGGCAAGTAGGGTGATTGCGGTTCTCGATACGCCTTTTTTTTTTAAGTGACATGCTCTATAACACGGGTTTTTCACAAACTATTTGAATGAACATGCTTTTGAACATGGGCATGGCTTTAACTATGTTTGATATCTAAACCTAAAAATTTTGACTCACTGGGTAGTATCATGGTCTTTTTCATGGTTATGACACTAACCATGTTAAGAAAACACACTTCAAAACATTTGTGTGATCAAAACCGTGTTTAGGGATTGAAGCTAAAAAGTTTTTGAAAATGGGAAGTAGTCATGGTTAACCATGTTAGGAGAATATACGTTTTAGTAAAAATGCATTTGTACATGTGTTCCTTCGCTAGACTTTTCTTGTCTAATGCAAACATAGGTTTGAGCATAGGCGTGTATATGACCGTGTTTGATTTATTGTTGGTAAAACTTAAAATTCTTTAAAAAAAATTTTTACTGGCTTATCACACCTATGTTGCTAACTGTGTTGGTTGACATAGCCCTGAACATAGGCATGTTCAAGAACATGTCAGGTCACTAACTTAAATGTTCTTCAAAATAAAGTTTACCTAGGAATGACTATAAGTGTATTTGAACCCCTTCTTGAAGAATTCTCCTCACATTTGAATCTAAATCTCCTACCTAAAAGCACACTTAATTGACATCAATGATCCTTAGGACATTCAAAATATTTGGCATAAATAAAAAATAAATTAGAAAATAAAAGTTGAATAAAATCATAATAACTAATATTTTGATTTAATTTCCACTTAAGAAGGCGCTTGGTTTAACATCTCTGGCTCGACATCGCCCTAGTCAATTCATGGAGGCTCTTCATTCCACTCCATAATCTTGACTTCTAAATAACCATTTGAATTTTCATGGAAGGTTGGATTGCATGGTCCTCTTGTATTCAGTTTAGTGTTAACCTGTAATGCACCTTGTAGCCTTTCTAAAATCAACTTAGATATTTGTCCCAATTGTGTTTCGAAATTCTGAAGGCTCACATGTTGATTTCTCAATAATAAATCTATTTCCACAAATTGAGTATTAGAAATTTAAATGTTCTTATTCAATAAGTCTTCCACATTTTTCCATCTTTCTTGTGATCGTGGTGGTCTAGGCAGAAAACCAGGCAATTGTTGCTGCTGCCTTTGGTTTCTTGTAAAAAAATTTGGGTGCTTCCTCCAACCTAGGATTATATATGTTGCTATGTGGATTGGTTTATGGTTTTGAAGAATTCCCTACTAAATCCACTTGTTTAGGTTTGCTCATCCAATTATATATCTAACAATCTTGGCACAACCAAGGATATCTCCACACAAGTCATATTGCATCGCTGTAGCTTATTTTTGGGCAATAGAAATACCATTAATTTTCTTTGATAAAGCTTTCACTTAAATAGCCAATGCAAAAAATACCTCACAACTCTAGACTAAAGCTACTCGATATGATCAAGGAAGGCACACCCAAATATGGCAAGGACCCCTTGAAGATAACTAGTGGACCAATGACAAGAAAAAAGGCTAAGGAGTTCACTAGTGCACTTCAAGCTTAGTCTCAAGCTTCTTCATGGAGAATGGACTTGGAATTTCACAATAAGCTACTGGAACATTCAACACATCATGTTGAGATGATGGCAAAGCTTGGTACTCAATTCTAGAGTTCCTAGACAAGTCACAAGACAAGGAACAACAAGGACACCTATCAAGTGCACCTTCGGAGCCCTTTTGAAGTGTTCAAGGGCCATTTTCTTCCACAAGCTGAATCATTGAGCCCTAAAGTTTCAAGACCTCCTTTCAACATCTGAAAGAAGGTATCAAGCCAATATAACTCCATTATTCAAGATTAATGTTGAAGATACAAGCAAAAACCCTAAAGAGCCCATAAGTGCACCTGAGAAGACCATTTTGGGGTTTTTAGGGCCAAACTTGTATTTGTACTTTATTTGTTTAATTTCCTAATTATTTACATTATTTAGGATGTTATTTATGCTATGGAAGTGATTCAGGTCACTTAGGATAAATAGAATACATTGCACACGTTTAACATGTGCAAATTAGGTGTTTGAGTCCTAGTTTAACTAGGTTTTCTTAACTCCTTTGAACTTAGGGTTTCGCTATGAATTTTGACCTGATTTTTGCCCTAGTTATGTCCTATAATTAGGCACATATTTTGGGTGAAAAAAATAGCATTTGGATGAAAAAATATTGCTACTTTGAAGTGAAAATCTCTTTTGTTCTTTGAGGTCTACCTTGGTGCACTAGTTGCTTTTATTCTTGGTTTTCTTATACTTTTTTTTTCTAATCACAAGTTGATTAGGGTGGGGGTTTAAACTCAAGTTTTTTGATGTCTTGTGGAGCTTAAAAAACATCTTGGATGCATTTCATGGTCTTTATACCATTGGGGTTTGTTTTAGTTGGTATTAAAGCCATAAGTTCCATATGAATGACATATCTTTGTGTTCTTGTTTCTCTTCATTTTTGTTTCAATTTTTTCCAGTAATTTCATGATTTAATTCTCTATTTTAATCCTTTTTCTTTTTTTCTTTAGGAATGCATTTTTTGTTTCAATCCTTGTTTCCAACAAAAACAACAGAAAAGACGTATTTCTCAATTTTAATTATTTTGATCTCTTTTAATTCTTATGTTAGTATTTGTGCCAAAAGTCCAATCATGAGATGATTTTATTTTGCACATTAAGTCATGATATTTTATTAAGGCATTAATCCAGTAATTATGTTTGTTGTTTTGTTTTTGCGTAACATAATTGATAGCCAAAGGGCTATTACCCTCTGAGCTCCTAAGCTCTGACGAGCACCACCCTCAGTAAAAGTCAAGCACCAACCTCGAATCAGGTGAGTGGCAGCCTCAAAAAAAGAGATAACGCAATCCTTGACCCTCTAACCTCAGTAAACCACCATCCTCGGCATAGTAGAGCTTTTCCTGAAGGTGCCCCGCTCCGCCGAAGTACTCATCATGACAGCTCTCGGTGCTGATATCTAGCCAAAGGGGTCTCCTACTTAGAAGGGGTCTCGTTCCCCAAGGGGGTCTTATAAAAATAAGAAAAAAATAGTTAGGGAACCTTTTACACACGAACCTCGCACACGCCCTTGACACACAAGACCTCCCACGGCCCTGTCTCCTAGACAGAAAAGCCTATTGCCTACTAGAGGTCCCCCCTTCCCAAAGATACGGATCACATTCGACCGAACACGTGTTGTGATCTGAGCGAGCTATGTCAAACGGACTCTTCCCAATGCTCCCCTATAAATACTTGGAGGATAACCTTGGTAGGGACAACTCTCTCCACTCCTTTACTCTCCACTCTCTACTCCTTCTCACCAAATACTTACTTGGGCATCGGAGGCTCCTCCCCCGGAAACACATTCTGGGGAGCTCCTAACCCCTGTTCTTTTGAGCATTTCAGGCACTCTCATACCGGAAGCCCCTACTTCAGGTCATCATGTCGTACAACGAAGATGCTGACGGGCATCACTTGGCGTCGTTTGTGGTAACTCACCCTCACGTAGCCGTCATTGAGACTCAGCGTTCTAAGGATAAAGGACTGCAAGAGTCCCCATATGCACCAAAGAATCAACCGACAACTGAACCACCCGCCGTAGGGACTTCTTTGCCTGAGGACGAACGCCTTCTAATGATCATGATGAGCTTTTTACATGATTTTCAGTGCTCTGTTGTGGCTGAAATGATGCAACAGTGGGACCAAAGGTGGTTTTAACCACATTCAGCCCGAAGGGCGTCCTCATCAACTCTCCGTCGGGAGAAAACCCGAAGTCCACTCACCGGAGCTCAGGGAGTGGATGTAACGACCTGGGCGCTTACCAAGCCCTTTGGGCCGAACCCACCAGCATCGCTATAACTGACCTGTGCGCTTAGCAAGCCACTTAGTGGCCCAACCCACCAGCGTCAGACAGACCGAAGCCCGTAAAGCGTATTGTCCTCTTTGGTATCAACGAGCCGACGAATCGAACTCGCAACCTCAAGGATTTACTCTCCCCGGGGGAGGACGCGTTTAACCATCAGGACTAGGGTTCGGCCCAAAGGGCATGGTAAGCGCGTAGGTCGTTATAGTGAAGACTTTCGCGATGAATCCTCAACAGATGACGTACCTCCTAGAGGCCGACGTACCAGAGAAATGACGTGAAAAGGGGCCAAAACTTCCCGATGGCGATGTTCATCAACGGAGGAGAAATAACAATTCCCCCATCGCCGAAGTTATTCCCCAAAAAGGAGGTGTCGTTCTCCATTGCCGGAGGTCTCCAGGTAGAGAGAAGAGCCTAGCGCCACCGTCTTTATGGAAAAGATCCTAGAGAGGTTGGAGAAAGTGGAAAGGCAGATGGCTCGAAAACTTGTCTGGTCAAGGTTGTCGGAAACCTTCACCGGAGAAGAGTCACCCTTCATCCGAGTGATAGTTGAGGCACTTATGCCAGGTGACTTCCGGGTGCCACGCTTGGAGACATAAGATGGGCGAAGTGACCCCCAAGCCCACCTAACCAAGTACAGGTGTAGTATGGTGCTACACGGCGCCGATGATGGCCTTTGCAAGTGCTTTGAGGTCACACTCTCCGGCCCGGCAACCGTGTGGTACAACTCCCTCGCCCCTGGAACTATAATGAGTTTCCAGGAGCTGTCCACAGTATTTACGCAGCAGTTCATTGACAGTAGGCTGATGGCAAAGATGCCTGTTCAAATGTTCGACATCGCACAAAGAAACGGAGAGACCATTCGTGACTATGTCGAAAGATTCAACAGAGAGGCCTTGAACGTGCCGGACTTCCACCCCAAAATACGGATCTTCGCCATGATACGAGGGCTTCGGTGAGACTCACAACTCTTTTATGAGTTCTCGAAGGCCCCCCTGGACACCCTTGATGAGTTCTACCGAAGGGCCGAGCAGCATATAACGGCCAAAAAGCTGAGGATGGGGGGACCGAAGTCCGATGGCCATCAGCCTGAAGGACAAAGTCACCAAAATTGCTATTCTGTCGAGGGCGGGGGAAGACCCAGGAAGCAAAAGGGGAAAAAACCCATGTCATTCACCCCCCTGAACACCTCCAAAACAAACATACTGCTGGCCATGGAAAGGCAAGGCAATCCAATCCAGCGTCTGAAGGCCATGACTTCAAAAAACAAGAAAAATATGAAGAAATTCTGCCAGTTCCATCGCGACCATGGGCATTATGCAGAGGATTGTTTCCAGCTGAGGAAGTACATCGAGTCTCTCATAAAGCAGGGCCAACTTCGGCGCTACCTACAGATTCCCTGCCCGAAGGAGAGGAGGGAAGAGGAAAGGAAAGGAGATGATGACTATGATTCTGACAGACGTCGGGACCAAAGTCCCAAGAGGCATCCACCACCACCAGCAGGAGTAATCCAGATGATCACCATGGGGATACCATCGGTTGAAAGGAAGAGAAAGATGAGGGAAATCTCGGTCATGGAGTTCGGTCACCAACTGAACAAGCTTGTTCGGAAGGATGGATCCACCGTGATGTTTCCTCATGACGACCCACTCCTTATCATGCCGAGGAAAGGAAGTTGGGATGTTAAGAAAGTACTCCTCAACGATGGTTCTAACGCCGACGTCTTATTCTCCCATTTGCTGCCAAGTTTGGGTATCACAAAAGGTGATCTCAAGCCTGTCACCTCCCCTACCTTCAGGGTAGGTTCGTCCAAACTACCTGTCCTCAGATGGATTGACCTACCTTTGATGCTAAAAGGAACTTCGTCGAAAAAAAAAGGTGAGCTCTTTGCTTCAGCAATGACAAGGTTCATCGTTATAGATGTCCCTTCGTCATATAATGCAATCCTTAGGAGGCAGACACAAGGAAATCTCCACATCCGTCTAGATGTGAAATACTTGATTGTCACCTTCGCAACATAGGATGGGGATGCCGAGATCTTCATCGACCAAGCAGAAGTAAGGAAGGTCTTTGTGAAGGCAAGACAGGGACCAGCAAAGATTGACACACAGACTTTGGGAGTGAAGGCCGTGCTCAAAGAAGAGGCAAAGGGAGAAGAAACAGTAGACCTCGAAAAAATAGAAACAGAAGATGTGGAACTTGTCCCAGGCCGAAGTACTCGAGTTGGGAAGAAACTGGCCGAAGGTGACAAGGGAAAACTTGTATCTTTTCTGTTAATGAACAAAGATCTGTTTGCCTACTCAACGAAGGACATGCCTGGTGTAAACCCTTGCATAATCCAACATAGTCTTAAGGTGCACCCAGAGGCAAAGCCCGTTCAACAAAAAAAATGAAGCCTCTCGGCACATAAGAACAACTTCATCAAAACTGAAGTACAGCGATTAATGGAAGTAGGCGTAATAAGGGAAGTCAAGTACCCCTAATGGCTTATCAATGTTGTCATTGCTATGAAAGAAGGGAGTGATAAGCTCCGAATGTGCATCGATTTTTGAAACATAAATGATGCTTGCCCTAAGGATTCTTATCCTTTACCATCAATAGATCAGTTGGTGAACTCTACTGCCGAATACGGCCTACTTAGTTTCCTTGATGCCTTTAGTGGATACCACCAAATTTGGATGGATTCCGAAGATGAGGAGAAAACTACTTTCCTCACCGAAGTAGGAACTTACTGTAACGACCTGGGCGCTTACCAAGCCCTTTGGGCCGAACCCACCAGCATCGCTACAACTGACCTGGGCGCTTAGCAAGCCACTTAGTGGCCCAACCCACCAGCGTCAGACGGGCCGAAGCCCGTAAAGCGTATTGTCCTCTTTGGTATCAATGAGCTGACAAATCGAACTCGCAACCTCAAGGATTTACTCTCCCCGGGGGAAGACGCGTCTAACCATCAGGATGCATCTTCCCCCGGGGAGAGTAAATCCTTGAGGTTGCAAGTTCGATTTGTCAGCACGTTGATACCAAAGAGGACAATACACTTTACGGGCTTCGGCCCGTCTGATGCTGGTGGGTTGGGCCACTAAGTGGCTTGCTAAGTGCCCAGGTCAGTTGTAGCGATGCTGGTGGGTTCGGCCCAAAGGGCTTGGTAAGCGCCCAAGTCGTTACACTTACTGTTACGTTAGGATGCCCTTCAGTCTAAAGAATGTTGGTGGCACATACCAAAGGCTAATGAACAGGGTGTTCGACACCCAGATCGGGAAGAATATGGAAGTGTATGTTGATTATATGATAGTTAAGAGCAAATTGCCTAGTAGTCATATCGAAGACTTAACTGAAACATTCCACCAATTTTGGGAATTCAAAATTCATCTAAACCAGGAGAAGTGCGTGTTCGAAGTAAATGCAGGCAGGTTCCTCGGATTCATGGTGTCAGAAAGAGGAATCAATGCCAGTTCGGAAAAAGGCCCTGCTGGGATTTCGAACTCCCACAACAGTCAAGGATGTGCAAAGGCTAACGGGGAGATCACTTCTCTTAGTAGGTTCATCTCCAGATATAAGGATCGGTGTTGACCGTTCTTCAAAGTGCTCACTAAAACCGCAAAAAATGACGGTACCTTCGGTGCTGAAGAGCACCCTTGGAGCAAAGATTTCCAAAAAGCTTGGGATGAGCTGAAAACCTACTTAACCCACCTGCAGACACTTCGGCAGCTGAAGGATAGAGAACCCCTCATCCTTTACCTCACCATCAGTGAAAAAGTAGTAAGTTCGGTGCTTGTAAAAGAAGAAGGAGGGCGACAGTGGTCGTTATACTATGTAAGCAAATCACTACATGGAGCCGAGGTCAGGTACCCTCTTCTACAAAAGGCCATATATGCCTTAGTACTAGCAAGCAGAAGGTTACGACCCTACTTCCAAGCACACCCTATTAGTGTCCGAAGTAACTTACGTCTTCGGGATATCATGAGGAGGGTTGATCACTCAGGAAGACTGTCAAAATGGTGCATTGAGCTTAGTGAATATGACATCACCTATGAGCCAAGAAAGGCCATAAAGGCCCAAGCATTGGCAGACTTCATCGCCGAGGTCCCAAAAACCGAAAATACCTTGGAAGAGCTCGTAAAAGATGAACCTATGTGGACACTATTTGTCGATGGAGCTTCAGGTTACGAACACCAAGGAGCTGGAGTAGTTCTTCGTGGTCCTGAGGGAATGGAGGCCATAAAGGCTATCAAATTTGGGTTCAATGTCACCAATAATATCGCCGAATATGAAGCCCTCATAGCAGGCTTATGACTAGCAAAGAGGGTGGGCATGAGAAATCTGAAGGCCCGAAGCGAATCTCAGCTAGTGGTCCGACAGATGGTAGGAGAATATGGCGCAAAGTATCCAACCTTGGCAAAATATCATAACCTCGTCAAAGAACTCATCCAAGAATTCAACACAGTGCACATAGAAAATGTACCTCGGCGAGATAACACGGAGGTTGACGCACTGGCCATGTCAAGAGAGTCAACAGAAGTACTGCACCATCCAAGTATAGCGGTAATCTGCATAACAACCATGGGAAAAAGGTGGAAGGACCCTCTCAAAAAATACCACTCAACCTCAAAACTCCCCGAGGATTCCGTCGAACCAGCCAAAGTACAAAAATGATCAGGAAGATACTTCCTGATAGGGGAAGAGCTGTATCGACAAGGATACGCCTCCCTATTACAGAGGTGTATCGGTGAACAGCATGTCGAAGCGATCCTCAAAGTCCATGAGGGAGTCTGCGGTTCGCACATAAGAACCTACGCCCTTGCCAGAGTCCTTCTTCGACAAGGGTATTTTTGGCCCACTCTGAGGAAGGACACAAGGCAGTTTGTCCAAATGCGATAGTTTCCAAAGGCACGCTCCCGTCCAGAGACTACCCTCGGAGGAGATAGCTTCAGCCAACTATCCTTGTCCCTTCACCGTATGGGCCATCGACCTCATTGGGCCTCAACCGACTACTCCCGGATGGGTCAAATTTTGTGTAGTTGCCATAGACTACTTCACCAAATGGATCGAGGTAGAGCCCTTAGCAGCGATATCGGCAAAGGATATATAGAGATTCGTCTGGACAAGCATCATATGCAGATTCGGCATCCCTAGGGTAATAGTAGCCGATAACGGCTCCCAATTCACCGATAAAGCGTTCCAGGAATTCATTACCAACCTAGGAACTAATCTGCACTTCACCCCGATAGCCCATCCTCAAAGAAATGGGCAAGTTGAAGTGTCGAGCAGGACAATAAAGGATGGCCTGAAGAAGAGGCTAAAAGAAGTAAAGGGAAAATGGCTAGCAGATCTCCCAAGTGTGTTATGGAGCTACCGAACCATGCCGAGGAGAGCCACGGGTGAAACACCCTTCTCACTCATATTCGGTTCAGAGGCCATTATTCCCATAGAAATCATCTAGCAATCGGTTAGGGTAAAGGTGTTTGACGAAGAAGGAAACAACCTTGGATTAAGGACCAAATTGGACCTCATTGACGAACATAAAGAAAAGGCCGAGCTGAGAAGAAAAACTTTCTAGTATAGAGTAGCTGTCACTTCCAACTTACATGTAAAATGGAAAGGAATAAAAAAGGGAGACCTCGTTCTCCGAAAAGCAGAGCTCGGACCCCAAAGCTCATCACATGGAGCACTTTGCGCAAACTAGGAGGGGCCCTATTTGGTTCTCGAAGAAATATGACCGGGAGTGTACAAGCTCGGTGACACCAAGGGTGGAGAATTGAAAAATACATGGCATTCGGATTCTTTAAGAAGATTCTATACTTAGAATTTTCTAAGAAAAAGGAAAAATTGTATTATTCTCCCCGTAGGTAATTAACCGAACATGATGTAATGAGACTTCTTTCGAAATGCATCTGAGCAAATAAATTTTGAACATACATGCTCTTGAACAACAACAACACCAGATGATTCACTGAATTTTCGATCATGGGTACACCGAAGCGATAAGCTTATAAAAATGACCAGCCTTTGACAAGCATGCGACAATAGTGGATAACAGAGGCATTTTATCCCCTAAAAGTGCCAAGATGGACACTTAGAAAAAATTTTTAGTTACGCAAAAACACCATGGAAGCATGACCGAGGGTGGTTCTTCCCGAAGATAGGTGCTTCCCTCGGTCAAACGATGTTCCTGAAGGAGAATTTCCCCAAGTACGTTCCTGGAACTTGGAAAAATTTTCGGAAACAAACGCTATGAATGTCAAAGCTAGTCATCCGAGCGTGTATATTGCCGAACCATACCTTTGTATATAAAATGTTGATCAGTCATGATTCGAAGAAAGGTTAAGTTTCACAAAGGATGATGTTTTTCAAAAAAGTACTGACCTAATACAACAGAGTTTGAAGA
This sequence comes from Aquilaria sinensis, assembly GCA_005392925.1. Lineage (NCBI taxonomy): Eukaryota > Viridiplantae > Streptophyta > Magnoliopsida > Malvales > Thymelaeaceae > Aquilaria > Aquilaria sinensis. Next base: position 66,002 of record SMDT01003294.1, read on the forward strand.
AAGAAAATTGTATTAACATCAGTAAAAGAATACTACAAATGGATTACATAAGGGAAAGAAGAAAAATGAGGTGGCCTATTCAAGATCTTGGGCATCCGCCGGTTCCTCACCATCCTCGGCCTCCAAACCTTCGGGATCTTTATCACTAGATCTGGGAGCTGAAGGTGGAATAGCAGGAAGGTTGAGGAACTCCTCCTTGTTAGTGTTGTGACCAAAAGCCAATCATGAGATGATTGTATTTTTGCACATTGAGTCATGATACTTTATTAAGGCATTAACCCAGCAATTATGTTTGTTGTTCTGTTTCTGCGTAATGCAATAAACATAATTGTAACCCTAGAATAATGATATTCTCAAACATCCCTAGTCTAGTATTATTGTGGAGAGGGTTGCAATAATACATAACGACTAGCATATATGGAGACTAATATGAGATTTGTAGTCTACATATGGGTACAAGTTGGAGAACTTGTGTACTGGACCGACCCACCATGAGAACACTATATGGATCATTATATGAGTGTCATAAGTGATTCTCATAGTGATCATGGTATATGTAGTCCTTTGACGTAAGATCATCAAGGTTCCCTACATGTGAGTCACATACTTTGATACTTTCCTTTGTTGCTCATAACTGAGTGAACTTGAAGGAGGTCATTGGGTATGTCACATATCATGCGGAGGGATTTGTATGATCAAGACGGGATTTGTCCTTCCTATGTAACGGGAGTGATATCTTCAGGCCCCTTGATAGAGTGAGACTTAGAAAATGCATGGCCATGCTCGGATGAGTTGATATACGATATCAATGTCATCGGTTTAAGTTGGTCTGCTTGGTAATCAAGAAACCAAAGATTGGGCTATATGAGAGTGACACATTCCATGTCTAGTGGTTAGTCTTGATATCTTGGACAAAAGGACAATGGCATATATCGGTGATGATCATAAAGGTTTAGTCAAATCATTGACAATCTTGTCACTTGGGTAGCAATGATGTGTTGCTAGAGACCGCTCATTGCTTATGATCATAAATCTTGTCCCGAAGGGTGGCTTCTATTTCATGCTACCTCGGGGATCCGGGAGCAAGAAATTCATGTTCACCTTCGCCACTAAGGATAGCTAGCGGGGGTGGCAACAGAGGTTCTTCTTTCTGAAGATGGACGAGGCCTGGTCGTACGTTCCGACCAAATGGGCTCAGGGAACACTGGATGTGGACATTGTTGACCCGAGGATGCTGCTGACCCCAGAGTTGGCTCCCGTGTTCGTGGATTTCGACGCCCGCATTCGGGCTGTCTCTAACTGGGATCCCGAGGTCGCTCCGCGCGCCCTTTACCCTTTTCCAATCAACTGAAAGTTGATGACCGAAGAGGTCCTTCGGGAATTAAAGGTCGTAAAGGAGCATGAGACTGACCTCAAGATGCCAGCTCCTGCCATCGCCGGGAAGGATTCCTGGTTGGTCAAGCTTCTTAAGGAGGAAATTTCTTTCGAAAAGCTTGTCGAAAGTGAGACATCTTATACTCCTTTGCTGTTTTTTCCTCGGACTTGTGCTGATGTTTCTCTCCTTTTTCAGAGATGGGCGACGGGACTGCCGCCTATTACAAGTCCCTTTTCTCCGGCCAAGTGGAGAAGGGGGAGCAGACAATGAAGGCGGCTTCCCGAAGGCAAAAGTCCGTTGGTGCTGGTCCCTCGGCTAAACGGGCGAAGAAGACTGTTCTTTCCTCCCCTTTGGAAAGTATTGGGGAGGGAAACGAGGACGCCGAGGTTGCTGTCACTTTGCCGCCTGATGATTCGGCCGAGGTCCCTCCTTCCGCCGATGTCCCTCCAACCGACGTCCCTCCCCAAAGTTCTACTGCGTCGCAGGCTCTCCTTGATGTAGTGGTAGAAGTACCTTCTGCCGAGGAGCGGCGCAGGCGGAAGGGCAAGGGCATTTTGACCGAGGAGGCCGAGGACTTCGAGGACGTCGTTGTCGAGGTTCCACCAGGTTTGTTTCCAGACAAAGTGTACTTCCTTTGTTTTTTCTGGGTTGCCTTCTTTGTCTTTAATTCCTTCTCATTCTTACCATGCAGGGGAGTTGACTACCCCTGACTGGGCGGCCGAACATGCTCGGAAGCGAGCTCTTCGGGCGCCAAAATCCTGCAAGAGAAGATACCAAAGGAGCCTTTCTGGACGTTCACGGAGGACATGAATTTGTACTCCGAGGACTGTCCTCAATTGGCGAAGGAAATTTCGAAGGGGGTGCTTACTGAGGCCTCCTTCAAGGCTATTGGGGTGACCTATCCGGAGGACAACGATCTCGCCGCGAAAGTTACCGAGCATGCTGCTCAGGTATACTCTTCAGACCTATTTCCTTCAATTTTTTCCTAAGTGTTTGGCTCTTACTGACCTTGCGTTTATCTTCTTCACAGCTGCTGGGGTATGCTGGCTACCTCCGAGTTCGGGTGGCCAGAGAGGCTGTGTTCCGAACTACGGCTTTAGATACTTTAGAAAAGGCGAAGGCCACACACCTGGAGTTGATCGCCAAAAACTAGCAGCTAGCGGATGCTGCGAAGGAGAAAGTTGCTGCCCTTCGGGAGGAGTTCCGGAAGGAGAAAGAAGAACTTGAGAAGGACTCCTCCCAGAAGATTGCTGACCTCGGCGAGAAGATAAATGGAATGCTGGCCGCCAACGAGGAGCTTCTAAAGAATAAGTCATAATCTGACAAGATCATACTAGCGCTGACAGCTGAGAAAAACATCCTTGCAGCCGAGGTCGTGTCCTCGAAGAAGGATCCGAAGGGAAAGGAGCAGATAAAGGCACTGGAAGAGGAGATCGCGAATCTGAAGGACAAGCTTGATGACCTCGAGCTTGAGAAGAACAAGTCTGATCAAATGGCCAAGGTCGCCTTTTAGGACGGCTTCTGCCTTGCTCGGCACCAAGTCCTCCAGAGGTTCCCAGATCTGGACCTTTACTTTCTAGAGGCTCTAAACATTCCTGGGGGACCTCGGTGGAAATGGTCCAAGGTCGAACATTTGAACCTTCCTCCTCCAATTCCAGCGCCAAAGGTGGTGGAAAAGGGCGGGCAAGTGAGTGGCTCTCGGGACGCCGCGAACCCTTAGGCTATTTTAGGGCCCCTTTTCCTTCCCTTCTATTTTGTATTCCTTCTTCGGGCACTTCTTTATTGTAAAGCAGCTTACTCCTTAATGAAGACTTTTTTGGCTAAGTGTTTCTTCAAGTTTCTTTATTTTCATTGCCCCGAACGCATTTGCTCAAGAGACTTCGGAAAACCTGCAATCAAAGAAACTCTTTTACCTTCCCTTGGCCGAGCCTGTTCGCTCCAGAGGCTTTTTGGAAAATCTGAAAAATTTGACTAAGTCTTTTTGCATGCTTTTGCATTTCCATTTTGTCCCGAACACGTTCGCTCGAGGGACTTCGGAAATTCCTTAGTTAAAAAATTTTCCTTCTTTTCCTTTTGTCCCGAGCATGTTTGCTCAAGAGACTTAGGAAATCTTTCGAGAGTTGTTTTCCGTTTTTCCCGAGCGTGATGGCTCAAGGGACTTCGGAAAACTGTCTCTGAGCTTATTTCGGCAAGTACTTCTGCGACGTTCTTGTTTCCCATCTTTCCCGAGCATGATGGCTCAAGGGACTTTCGAAAAACTGCCTCTGCGAGATTTCTCCATCTTTTCCCGAGCGTGATGGCTCAAGGGACTCTAGAAGGTCAATCTGCGCTCTATTACGGCGAGCATCTTCGCGGATTTCTGCTTTGCACAATTTTGGATACTTAAGAACTTTCCTTAAGAGCATTCGGTACTTACAATTCCTCCGCTTCATCTTAGGCATAGAATTTTTTCAAGGCGTCTGAATGCCAAGTGTTTTTCAATTCTACGCCTTCGGCATCGCCAATTTTGTACACGCCTTTTCGTACTTCGGCGAGGACCAGATAAGGTCCTTCCCAGTTTGCGCGAAGTACTCCGTGGGATGGCCTTCGGGGCGCAAAGTCAGCCTTTCGGAGAACGAGGTCTCCTTTCTTGATTTCTTTTGGCCTGGCCCGTAAGTTTATAGCCGCGGCCACTCTTTGCTGAAAAGCTTTTCTTCTCAGCTCGGCTATTTCTCTGTGTTCGCCGACGAGGTCGAGCTTGGTTCTGAGGCCGAGGTCGTTTCCACCTTCATCAAATACTTGCACCCGTACTGAAGGTTGAACTATCTCTATTGGGATAATAGCCTCTGTACCGAAGACGAGTGAGAAGGGAGTCTCCCCTGTGGCTCTTCGGGGCATCGTTCGGTAACTCCATAATACGCTTTGGAGTTCTCCTGGCCATTTCCCTTTTGCTTCCCCCAGTCTCTTTTTCAGGCCATCTTTTATGGTCCTATTAGATACTTCCACCTGCCCGTTGCTTTGGGGGTGAGCTACTGGGGCGAAGTGCATCTTTATTCCGAGGTCGCTGATAAATTCCTGGAATCCTTTGTTTATGAATTGGGATCCATTATCAGCCACTAGTACCCTTGGTACGCCGAATCTGCATACTATGTTCTTCCACACAAACTTTTGCACTTCTTTTGCCGAGATAGTTGCTAGGGGTTCTGCCTCGACCCATTTGGAGAAATAGTCTACTGCTACCACGCAGAATTTCACGCCTCCGGGGGCTGAGGGGAGTGGCCCAATAAGGTCTATACCCCAGACAGCGAAGGGCCAAGGATAGTCTGCCGAGGTTACCATTTCCGAGGGTGCCCTCTGGATGTTCGCATGTCTCTGGCAACTTCCGCATTTTCGGACGAACTGCCTTGCATCCTTTCTCAGGGTAGGCCAGAAGTATCCTTGGTGAAGTATCACCGCCGCAAGGGCATCAGTTCCAATATGTGAACCACACATGCCTTCGTGGACCTCTTCAAGGACCATTTCAGTATCCTCTTCATCCACGCATCTTTGCAGCGGGTTTGCATATCCCTGTCGGTTTAACTCTTCGCCAATTAGGAAGAATCGGCCAGAGCGTCTTCGCAATCTTGAAGCGTCGCCGAGGTCTTCGGGTAGCACATTTTCTGCGAGGTATCTCTTTATGGGATCTTTCCATCCTTTTCCCGAGGTCACTATGCTCAGCACTGAGATGCTCGAGTGATCTAGCACCTCGGTGTATGTTTTAGACTTCGCCAAGCAATCTGCCTCAGTGTTATTCCGCCGAGGTACATTTTCGATCCGTACGGCGTCAAACTCTTGGATGAGCTTTGCTACCAGCTCGTGGTATTTTGCCAAGGTTGGGTCCTTCGCCCCATAATCTCCTGCCGTCTGCCGAACTACCAGCTGGGAATCGCTGTGAGCTTTTAAGTTTCTCACGCCAATCCTTCTGGCCAAGCGTAATCCCGCTATGAGGGCTTCATACTCAGCCACATTGTTTGTGACGCTGAAGCTGAACTTGATAGCCTTCATTACCTCCAGGCCTTCGGGTCCTCTGATAACTATTCCAGCTCCCTGGTGTTCGGAACCCGAGGCTCCGTCAACATGCAAGGTCCATTCTGGCTCACCCTCGTTCGGATCTTGGTGGCTGTCCTCAGTGGTGGGTATTTCGGCGATAAAATCTGCCAGTGCTTGGGCCTTTATGGCCTTCCGAGGCTCATATATGATTTCGTGCTCGCCAAGCTCTATGCACCACTTGGAGAGCCTTCCCGAATGATCAACTTTCTTCATAACATCCCGTAGTGGTAGACTACTTCGGACGATGATGGGGTGAGCCTGAAAGTACAGTTGCAGCCTTCTTCCTGCAAGCACCAAGGCGTATATAGCTTTTTGAAGCAAAGGGTAACTGATTTCGGCGCCATGCAGGGACTTGCTGACGTAATAGACTGGCCATTGCTTTGGGCCTTCTTCTTTCACGAGGACCGAGCTTACAGCTTTCTCCGTGACAGCGAGGTACAATACGAGTGGCTCTCCCTCCCGAGGTTGTCGTAGAGTCGGCAGGCTGGCCAGGTAGACTTTGAGTTCTTCCCAGGCCTTTTGGCAATCTTCATCCCAAGGATGATCATTCCTTCTGAGGTCGCCTTCCCTTTTTGCTGCCTTTGTTAGGACTTTGAAGAAAGGTCGGCACCGATCTCCGTACCTAGAAATAAACCTGGTTAGGGAGGTTATTCTTCCGGTGAGCCTTTGCACGTCTTTGACCGTGGCAGGAGTTCAGAATTCAAGCAGAGCCTTAATCTTCTCGGGGTTAGTGTCAATGCCTCTTTCGGATACCATGTACCCAAGGAAATTTCCCGAGGTTACCCCGAAGATGCACTTTTCAGGATTGAGCCGAATCCCAAAGGCTCTGAGCTTTTGGAAGGTTTCCTCTAAATCTGCAACGTGGTAGCCAGGCAGCTTGCTCTTGACTACCATATCATCAACATATACCTCCATGTTTCTTCCCATTTGGTCCTTAAAGACCTTGTTCATCAACCTTTGGTAGGTGGCTCCTGCATTCTTGAGCCCGAAGGGCATCCTGATATAGCAGTATGTTCCTCCCTCGGTGATGAAGGCAGTTTTTTTCTTCATCTTCGGGGTCCATGCTTATTTGATGGTAGCCACTGAAGGCGTCTAGGAAACTTAGGAGCCCATATTCCGCAGTTGAATCTACCAGCTGATCTATTGGCGGCAGAGGGTATGAGTCTTTCGGGCAAGCATCGTTCAAATTTCTGAAATCGATGCACATCCGGAGTTTGCTGCTACCTTCTTTTGTGGCGATGACCACGTTGCTTAACCATTCGGGGTACTTCACTTCCCTGATAACTTTGGCTTCCAACAGTCGCTGGACTTCGGTTTTGACAAAGTTGCCCTTATGGGCTGAGATGCTTCGTTTCTTTTGCCGGACAGGCCTTGCTTCCGGGCTTACTTTGAGGCTGTGCTGTATTATGCCAGGGTTCACCCCCGGCATATCTTTTGGCGAGTAGGCAAACAGATCTTTATTTTCCAGCAGAAAGGATACAAGTTTTTCCTTGTCACCTTCGTCCAAGCTCTTCCCTATTCGGGTAGATTGTCCTGGGACAAGATCTACTGCTTCCGTTTCTGCCTTTGCGGGATCTTCTCCTTTGCCTTTCTCCTGCACCTTTGCCTCCACCATTTGTGTTTCTCCTGCACCTTTGCCTCCACCATTTGTGTAGAGTTGTTTGCCGGAGCCTTTCGTGCTTTCACAAACACATTTCTTACCTCGGCCTGGTCTATGAAGATCTCTGCATCTCCATCCTTGGTGGCGAATGTGACAGTCAAGTACTTCACATCAGGGCGAATGTGCAGGTTTCCCTGTGTCTGCCTTCCAAGGATGGCGTTGTACGAGGACGGGACATCCATGACGATGAACCTTGCCATTGTGGAGGCGTACAACTCAGCTGCTCCGTCTACCGAAGTCCCTTTCATCATCAGTGGGAGGTCGATCCATCCGAGAACAGGCAGTTCGGATGGTCCGACCCCGAAGGTGGGCGAGGTGACTGGCTTAAGTTCGCTGCTGGAGATGCCCAAGTTCGGCAGTAAGTGCGAGAATAGGACGTCCGCATTTGATCCGTCATCAAGTAGCACCCTTTTGACGTCCCAGTTCCCTATCCTCGCCATGATCAGCAGTGGATCGTCGTGGGGGAAGACGATGGTGGATCCATTTTTGCGGGCCAGCTTTTTTGCTGGATTTTGATATTCCGTGATTGCAATTTCTCTGACCTTTCGCTTTCTTTCCGAGGATGGGAGCCCCGTGGTGATTGTTTGGATAACCCCTGCCGGAGGTGGAGGGCGCCTTTTTGGACTTCGGTTTCTCCGCCTGTCGGAGTCATAGTCCTCATCTTCGGCCCTTTCTTCCTCCATTTTTCTCCCTTTCGGGGATGGCATCCTCAGGTATTTCCGAAGTTGGCCCTGTTTTATCAGCGACTCTATGTACTTCTTCAGCTGGAAGCAGTCTTCGGTGTCATGACCGTGGTCGCGATGAAACTGGCAGAACTTTTTTGCATTCTTCTTATTATCGGCGGTCATGGCCCTTGGCCGCCGAATCTGCGTCCCTTGCCTTTCCAGCGCCATGAGAATGTTGGTCCGTGTAGTGCTCAATGGTGTGAAACTTTGAGGTTTCCTTCCCCGCATCCTCCGAGGTCGTCCTGCTTGTTCGGTCGGATGCCGAGCTTGTTGATTGGACCCTTCGGCGCGGTGGTGATCGGACTTCGGCCCTGCCATTCTTAGTTCCTCGGCGGTCATGTGCTGTTCTGCCCTTCGGTAAAATTCTCCGAGGGTCTCCGGGGGGTCCTTTGAGAACTCGTAGAATAGCTGTGAGTCTCGCCGAAGGCCCCGTGTCATGGCAAGAATGCGGATTTCGGGCCGGAAGTCTGGGACGCTCAGAGCTTCCCTATTGAATCTTTCGACATAGTCTCGGATGGTTTCTCCGTTCCTCTGCTCTATGTCGAACATCTGGACAGGCATCTTCGCAGTAGGTCGGCTCCCAATGAATTGCTGCGTGAAGGCCGTGGACAACTCCTGGAACTCAGTAATGGTCCCTGAAGGCAATGAATTGTACCATGCAGTTGCTGGCCCTGTGAGGGTGACTTCGAAGCACTTGCACATGGTAGCGTCATCAGCACCGTGCATTATCATGCTGTGTCTGTACTTCGTCAGATGGGCCTGTGGATCAGTACGGCCATCATAAATCTCCAACCGAGGTACTCTGAAGTCACCTGGCATGGCTGCCTCAACAACGGCCTGAATGAATGGGGAGTCATCTTCGCAGCATGTTCCCGAGAGTCTGGCCCAAACGGGTTTTCTGGCCACTTGTTTCTCCACCCTATCTATCCGTGCTAATATCCTCTCCATAAGCACTGTGGCACTAGGCCCTTCTTCAGGGAAGCGAGGTTGCCGGCGCCTTTTCGGGGGGCGAGTTCGGCACTGAGGGGACAGGGACCTCGCCTCAGGCAGCGAACTTCTTTGCTGCAAGACCCTCGGTCGCTCAGACCTCTTCTGCCCCACAGGCTGTTTCCCGAGGGGAGTATTTTCTGTGGACGATTCTTCGCGCGGATCTCCGCTTCCCAAACTGCAATGAGTGGACTTCGGGCTTCTCTCCCGAGGGCGTGCTGGTGAGGGAAGTCTCTGGGCCTGTGCTTGCTGTGGCCATCTTCGGTCGATCTGCTGTGTCATTTCAGACACGACCGAACGCTGAAAGTCTTTCAGGAAGCTCATAGTGATTACTAGAGGGCGGTCTTCCTCGGGCACAGAAGTCTCTGGGAGTGTTTGCTCAGCAGCCGGTTGTGTCTCAGGCGCGGACGGGGACTTTGGGAGCCCCTTGTCCTTAGAACGCCGAGTTTCAACGACGGCGATCTCAGAGCGGGTTCCCACAGACGGCGCCAAATGATGGCGTGGAGCCTCATCGTTTATAGTCATGGTGACTGGTGGAGAGACTTCTGGGAGGAAGAACACCTGGAGGATGGATCGCCCAAGGGAGTGTGCCTGAAAGCTCAGAAACAAAGGGTTAGGAGGCCCCCGGAGTGTTTTTCCGGGGGGGGAGCCTCCGACGCGCAAGTCAGTGGTTGGCTGAGAAAAAGGCAAAGGTAATAGCACACAGGGCTGAAGAGTCTCGCCTGGTAATTTTCTCAGAGTGTGGGAGCAGTGTTTTGCCAACCAACCTCCTGCCAAGTATTAATTCCTGGTATTTATAGGATTGCCTAGCCCGTTCAAATCGCGACACGTGTTCGGTCGGATGTTCCTGAATTTCAGGGCGTAGGAGACAGATAGCTGGTAGCAGGTTGCCTTGGGCCATGTGCTGAGATGGGCCATGATGTGATTCTGATGGCATCCGTGTGTCAGAGCACCTTTTGAGGCGGCTTGTGACGTCTGTGAAAGGACGTGTCAGAGGCTTCCTTAAATGCTTCCATAAATGCTCCTGCCGTACTCCCGAGGTCCCTGGGTGAGGTCGTCCTTAGGTACGGACAGAGCCTCTTCGGGAAACAAGCCCTAAGTTCGGGGGTTCCCAGTTTCAGGGAGTTCCGCCTTCGGGGATATCATGTTCGGCTCGCTATGTCTGGTGCCGCTTTTCGGAAGGCGATTTGTTCACAACCTTGGGGGGGCAAGTAGTGTCCTCGGGTTTTCCTGGTGTGCCGGGCTCGGAGCTCTTCGGCTATCTCCCGAGGTGTATGATCACACCTTTTCTCGGGTAGCGCCAGCTTCTTCTGGCCATTCTTGTGGTAGGGAGTTCGGCCAGATAGAGGCGATAGCGTTTGTCTATCACCCTCAACCTTGATATTGCCAACAAAGTGGAAATGGTGCCTTATGTCAACATGGAGGATTTGCTTCATCATGGCACTAAGGCCGAGAGAATCAACAAAAGGTCGAAGGTGTCCAAAATGTCTCAAGGAGGAAGCTCCAACTGAAGGGGAGCATGGAGCAAAAAGACACCCAAGCCAAGAGTGAAGGCCACCAAAGGAGGCTTGTCTTGGCCTCAACAAGGCAAGTCCATACCTTCACCTAAAGATGTACTTAAGGCAAGGGAGATGGTGTAGTTCAAGTGTACAGGCAAGGGGCACTACATAAAGGATTACCCAAATAAAAAGGTGATGATTCTTAGAGATGAGGGAGAGATCACATCTGAAGATAAAAATTCCATGGAGGAGACACCACCTTTGCAGAGTGAAGAACCAATCACACTTGTTCCAATTTCACCACAATAAGTCTTGAAGGATCATAGAAAGCTTCAAAGTAAGGTTGAGAGAAAATAAAAAGAGGGGAAAGTTGCGGGCAAGAGTGAAGAGGAGAAAGCCGACAGAACAACCAAGAGATCAAGTAAGATGAGTAAACTTGAGGGGAAGAAGAGTGGAGAGTTCTTGAAACAAAGAGGGGAAGTTGAGTGGAAAGAAAGAGTGTCAAATAGCAAAAATGAGTGATGTAAGGAGAGTGATACTTTCATCTAACATAACAAAGTCTTCTTCTAGTGTTGTGTCATCTTCTTTTCAGGACTTAAGTGGAGATAAGCTACAAGAATCAAGTGAGTTGCAGCCCATCCAAGAAGTTGGTGTTCCCAATATTCCAAGTCATGTCCCATGCATCAAGCCAACTAAGAAGGTTGAAAAGCAACAATTTTAGGTGAGTCCTAGTGACTTCATATGTAATAATATGCCTAACATTGTTTCTTACCCTATGGTTCTAGGGGAAGAACTTGTTGTAACTGCACTTGAAGCCATTCAGTACAAAGGTGAAAATTTTGTGGTTCCTAAGGTACATGGAGACTAAGTCCAACCACTATAATGTATTTCTTCCTTACACCTAGATTTGATGTGGTTTTGCATAAAAGTCTCAAACAATGTGTGTTTGCTAGCCATATTATTATGGAGAATGGTTTTCATGAAATTAAATTAAGAGAATGAAGTAAGAATGAAACTTTGACAAAATATGATTCTCAATCTTCTAATTCTGTGGTTTTGTCAAATCATCTTTTGAATTCTATGAGTTTCTCTAGAGAAAAATCTATTTTGGTGTCTTTTGCTTTTGATTTTGTTTGTTTTGTCACCATCTTGTTACCCACTCTGGGGTAGTCCAATTATGGTGCCAAAATTGTGCATTTAGACTCCTAGGATTGGTAATGTTCTGCGGGCCATTAGAACACTACCCTTAGTGTGCATACCAAAGTGGCCCTCTTGGGCACTATGTAAATACAGGCATATTGGTCCAACCATCACACACATATTCACATTCCATGCACACCATGGCATCAAAGAAGGAAAGCACTAGCACAAGTCTTAATTTTGGCTACCACACACTAGGCAATCTTGTTAAGTTCTAGTGACCAGCCACTGCACCTGTAACTTCCTCTGAAAAAATGTATCATTCTAGCCATGTACCCCACATTTTCTTTCTTCCATTATTAAGTATAGACTTAGAGAAAATGAAGGAATTTTATTCACATCAATAGCCCACCTATGTACCAAGTTATGAATTTTTAAAGTTGGTTACAAAATTCTGACCAAATGAATAGTAACTTAGCCAACTTTACAATGTCATAACTTTGGCTACAGGGTTCTAAATTCAAAAATTCAAAATTCCATTTTGACCTCTAGATATCCTATAGGTGTGGTCAAAATTTCATACTAAGATTCATTCCACACAAGGAAATACAACATCTTGAGTGGAGAGTCAAAATTCTTGTCACCTTATGACCATTTTGCCCATACAAAATTTCATAAGTGTGCGAACACTTCCTTCACAACGGGTAAGCCATCCACGCCTATCCCATATGTTACCCACTCTAGGGTAGTCTAGTTATGGTGCCAAAACTGTGCATTTCAACTCCAAAGTTTGGTGTGTCCTATAGGTCATTAGAACAACACCCTAGTGTACATACTCAAGTGACCCTTTTGAGCACTACGTAAATACATGGATATTGGCCTAACCATAACACACATATTCACATTTATGCACACTATGGCAGCTAAGAAGGAAAACACTAGCACAAGTCTTAGTTTTGGCTTCCACACATTAGGCAATCTTGTTAAGTTCCAGTGACCAGCTACTGCACTTGTAACTTCCACTAATTAACTGTATCATTCTAGCCACATACCCCCATATTTTATTTGCTCCATTATCAAGTAGATACTTATATCAAACCAAGGAATATTTTTTTACATCAATAGCCCACATATGGACCAAGTTATGGATTTTTGAAGTTGGTTACAAAATTCTGACCAAATAAACAGTAACTCAGCCAACTTTGCAACATCATATCATTGGCTACAGGACTCCAAATCCAGAAATTCCAAAGCCCAGTTAACCCTCTAGATTTCCTCTAGGTGTGGTCAACATTTCATACAAAGATTCATTCTACACAGGTAGATATTAAACTTTAGGTCCAGAGTCAAAATTCTAGCAACTTTTGGACCATTTTGCCCATACAATTTTTCCAAACCATACAAACACTTCATTCACAAGGGAAAAGCCCTCCAAGGCTATCCCTGTTAGTGTTGTGCCCAAAATCCAATCATGAGATGATTGTATTCTTGCACATTGAGTCATGATATTTTATTAAGGCATTAATCCAGCGATTATGTTTGTTGTTTTGTTCCTGCGTAACTTAACAAACATAATTGTAACCCTAGAATAATGATATTCTTAAAAGTCCCTGGTCTAGTATTATTGTGGAGCGGGTTGTAATAATACATAATGACTAGCATACGTGGTGACTAATATGAGATATGTAGTCTACATATGGTTACAAGTTGGAGAACTTGTGTACTGGACCGACCCACCATTAGAACACTACATGGATCGTTATATGAGTGTCATAAGTGATTCCCATAGTGATCAGGGTATATGTAGTCCTTCGACCTAAGATCATCAAGGTTCCCTACATGTGAGTCACATACTTTGATACTTTCCTTTGTTGCTCGTAACTGAGTGAACTTGAAGGAGTTCATTGGGTATGTCACATATCATGCGGAGGGATTTGGATGATCAAGATGGGATTTGTCCCTCCTATGTAACGGGAGTGATATCTTCGGGCCCCTTGATAGAGTGAGACTTAGAAAATGCATGGCCATGCTCGGAAGAGTTGTATGCGATATCAATATCATCAGTTTAAGTTAGTCTACTCGGTAATCAAGAAACCAAAGATTGGGCTATACGAGAGTGACACATTCCATGTCTCGTGCTTAGTCTTGATATCTTGGACAAAGGGACAATGGCATATATCGGTGATGATCATAAAGGTATAGCCGAATCATCGACAATTTTGTCACTTGGGTAGCAATGATGTGTTGCTAGACACCGCTCATTGCTTATGATCATAAATGTGATTTATGATCATTGCCAACGTGATAAGAGCCTATTGGGTTGCACACATAGAGCAATTTGGATCATTAGAGTGCATGGGCTAATTATTTGGGTTATGGTTTCACTTTAATTTCGTATTAATAATGGGCCCAAGAGTTGAGCCATTATTAAGCCCGAAATTAAATCCTAATTGGATTAGGGCTTTGAAACCCATTAGGCCTGGAAGTTGAGTCTCACTATAAATACAACTTTTAAGTGAGAAATTCGCAGGTCTCCTTGCCCTAACCTGCCAAAAGGACAGTCGCACTCTTCTCTTGCAATTCCTTGGAGGACGCAAGCTAGCACTGTGAGCGCAAGAGAAATGCATCTGCCGGGATGTAGTGGAAGCATGGTGATCCCGAGAAGCTCGTGTGGATACCATAGAGAGCTTGAACATGTCAACTGTTCAGGTTTTGTGATTCGACTCTACAGTTGAGTGAGAGATCTCAACCGAAATTAGGTATGAAAATTTTCGAACACCCGGTTTACCCCGTTTCACTTGGATCCTGGAGGGTTTCGGTTAAATTCCGCTGCGCTGTTGGGCTCCCGAAACCCAACAATCCCATATATGTCCATTATGCATATGAATTGCATTCCCTTTATTTTAACAACTTTATGTGGTCAAAACAGAATTTACAAGTAAGCAGCCCATCGTTCACACTTAGGCAGCTTTGCACCACATCACTTACATAGCCAAAACATTACTCAAATGTTCACATACTTGTCTCATTTTACATACACTACATGTACATGTATACATGCACTAAAATATGGTCTCATCTCAGCTAAATACGCACCCTAGGATACAGGAGGTCCTGAGAGACAATGCACTCGAAAAACTGGATGCTTGACAGCTGCTACACAACACAATAAGTACCACCACTAAAAATACCAAAGTAATCCTAAAATCACCAAAATTTCCAAATCATAACTAGACATATGGAAGTTCATGTACCTAAAATTTCAGGTCAAAAATCAAACTAGAAAGGCTAGTTTGAAGGTGATCTTTCAGCTGGACCTGAAATGACAGAATTGGGGGGAGTAAGTTTCATTGAGAAACTTAGTAAGGGTAACACTTGGATTCAATAGGCAATGTGGCCATCATTAAAACCAGCATCCAAAGACACTAAAACAAAAAAACCACAATGCATATATACAAGATATGCAAGCAAATGCAGCAGCCAAACACAACTAACAAACACATGAAATGCAGCATCAACAATAACCATAGATTAGTCCGTAAAACATGCAATAAACTTAAATAAATCACTATGGCAGCCCTCCTCAAGCTAATGCTTGGCCTTAGGAGGATTTTAACAGTAGTTAGTACTAACTTTGGGCTCTAGAAACCCTCATTTCACTGCCATCATTGTGCACTTGACAATAGGTCACAAAACCTTCAATAAGTGCACTCCCCTCACTAAGCTTGGTTCATCAAGCTCATGGCTGTCTTCCAAGCTTAGCCCTTGCTCCATGGATGTTTGAAAATTGCAGAAAACAGTCCATGAGGGCAAGAGAACCCTTACCAAAGTGGGTAGGCCAAAAATCAAGCTTGATCCTTGAAGTATCCAAGAAATAGCTCTAGTTTGCTTCCAATTGCTTCCTTTTGCCTTCAATTTCAATCAATTGCAAGTTTGAAGGTGTGGTGGCTATGGAGGAAGTATGGCTATGTTCTTGGGCTGGGGGAGGACGAAAATGAGAGAGGGATAAGTGATTTGGCCACTTAAATGGCCTTAAATGAGCTTAAGGGCACAAAACACACTTAACAAGCTTAACCTTGCTTTATGTCATTTTCTTTCTCACTAATTATGGTTTCTTTGTCTTAAACTCATTGGTACACATGTGCCCAACATTTTTGACTAATTATCAAGTCTTGGCTGCCTCCCCCATGGTGGGATAACTCCACAATTCCACCCTTAGACTTAAGTCAAAAGCTTGAACACCTTAAGGTTTACACTAAGACATTTAGGTACTTATTGCCTTTAGTGTTTCCTTTGTCCAAACTTGTCTTCCATGAGTAATTTGGTCCTCCAATAGCACTTTTATACCATTTATATCCTTCCCATAACTCTCCAAGTCTCTTTCTTGAGGGTTTTCCAATTGAGTACCCAATTTTCAAAACCTTACAAAAAAGTCCATAGGTTGCTTGACAAACAAGAAATCCTTTAGGCTTTTCTTGGGGGCCAAGTTACCAACTTGGAACACTTTTAAGGAGGTGTTGATCATGCCTTTTACCTCTCACACTTCAATCACCATGGTGAGAATTACACAATATAAAGGTTTTTAGCCATTATGACACACTTGTAATTCTCCCATTTTGTGAGGTGGTAACACCATACATGTCCAATACACAAAGGAAATACAGTCCCTTGCATCTAGCAACTTTATGTGGCCAAAAAAACATTTACAAGTAAGCAGCCTATCATCCACACTTAGGCAGCTTTGCACCACATCACATACATAGCCAAAACATTACTCAAATGTTCACACACTTGTCTCATTTTACATACACTACATGTATATGCATACATGCACTACAAAAGGGTCTTAACTCAGCTAAATATGCATCCTATGTTACAGGAGTGCCTAAGACACAATGGACTCTAGAACAGGATGCTAGACAGCTGCTATATAAGACAATAACCACCACCATTATAAACACCAAATATGCTCCTAAAATCACCAAATTTTCCTAATCACAACTAGACATATGTAAGTTTAAGTAAATAAAAATTCATGGCAAAAATCAAACCGAAAAGGTTAGTTTGAATGTGATCTTTCAGCTGCACCTGAAATGACAGAATTGAGGGGAGTAAATTTCATTGAGAAACTTAGTAAGGGTAGCACTTGGATTCAATAAGCAATGTAACCATCATTAAAACCTGCATCCAAAGACACTAAAAAAAAACCACAATGCATATATACAAGATATAGCAACCAAATGCAGCAGCCATTCACAACCAACAAACACATGAAATGCGACAGCAACAATAACCATAGATTAGTCCATAAAACACGTAACAAACATAACCAAATCACTATGGAAGCCCTCTTGAAGCTAATTCTTGGGCTTAGGAAGATTTTAACACTAGTTAGTTCTAACTTTGGGCTATAGAAACCCTCACTTCATTGCCATCATTGTGCACTTCACACTAGGTCAAAAACCATGAATAAGTGCACTCCCCTCACTAAGCATGGTTCATCAAGATCATGGCTCTCTTCCAAGCTTAGCCCAAGCTCCATGGTTGCTTGAAAATACATAAAACAACCCATGAGAGCAAAAGAGCACTTACCAAAGTGGGTTGGCCGGAAATCAAGCTTGATCCTTGAAGTACTCAAGCAATAGCTCTAGTTTGCTTCCAATTACTTCCTTTTGCCTTCAATTTCAATCTTGGAGGCATGGTGGCTATGGAAGAGCTATGGAAGAGTGTGGAAGAGGGTGGTGGCTGTGTGGGTCTAATATGGGAGAAGAAATAAGTGAATTGCCACTTAAACGGCCTTAAATGAGCTTAAGGGCACAAAACACTTAAACAAGCTTAACCTTTGCTTTATGTCATTTTGCTTCTGACTAATTATGGTTTCTTTGTCTTAAACTCATTGGTACACATGTGCCCAACATTTTTGACCCATTTACAAGCCATAGCAGTCCCTCCCTAAGTGGGAAAACTCCAAGTTGCTCCATTTGACTTAAGTCAAAAGCTTGGACACCTTAAGGTTTACACTAGGAAATTTAGGTCCTTAATGCCTTTAGTGTTTCCTTTGTCCAAACTTGTCTTTCATGAGCAATTTGGTCCTCCAATAGCACTTTTATACCATTCATATCCTTCCCATATCTCTCCAAAGCTCTTTCTTGAGAGTTTTACAATTAAATACCCGAATTTCCAAAACCTTACCAAAAAAGTCCATAGGTTGCTTGACAAACAAGCAATCCTTAAGGCTTTTCTTGGGGGCCAAGTTACTAACTTGGAACACTTTTAAGGAAGTGTTCATTATACCTTTTATCCTTTACACTTCAATCATTATGAAGAGAATTACACAATATAATGGTTTTTTTAGCCATTATGCCACACTTGTAGTTCTCCCAGTTTTGTAAGGTGGTAACACATCTCACATTGCTTTGTTTTGCCTCAAGTTAAATCTACTTCTTTGGAATTTTTCATGCATAAATTGGTTCTTACACATGCATTACATATTTCTTTGTTTTCCATTAATGTTAAGCCCATTTTTGTGCATCAATCTTTAATTCCCAGCAGGCATTTTTTTGTCCTGATTCATGCATTACACAAAATTTTGAGCTTTGATATTTTTGCTTTATATCTGAACTTGAAAGTATTTATTTTGAGTGAAAACTCTAGTTTTAAATTCAGCCTTTTGAGGAGATATGTTAAGTCCTTTGTTTTGTGTCACATTCCATTCATAAATTTTATGCATTGTGGTGCATATACTTGAAAAAATAAGTTTGCCACTAGATTGGTTTCACTTAATCCTATTTTTTCCAATCTTGTTTCATTTAAAATGCTTAGGATTTTTGTGAAATTTGTGCATCATTGTTTTGTTATTAGTTTAGGCCGCATTATGTTCAATTCTTGTTTATTTGAATGGCTTATGCAAACTATTATCTTGACGTGCATAACTTGTGCTTTTCATGAGCTTGACACTTTTGTGAGTTTAGGTCCATTTGTTTTGAGTGCATATACCATCCTTGAGGATAATTCTTTTGACACTTTTCCTTGTTGTGAGAGTAATGTTTTTGAGATGGCAAAGCCAATGAAAGTGATGCCTAGAGTTAAGATGAAAATTGGGCAAACTTTTAGATTTTTTATGCTAATTGCTTCAGACACTATTTTGAGCTTGGAGGTATCAAAATTAAAATTGTGTTGGGATATTGGTTCAGGATTTGCATGGGAGTACAACTCCATACACAAGCATTCCATGCTGTTGGTGCTTATGTTCAAGATAAGTGCTTAAGAATTGACTATTTCATCCTTATTGATTCAGTTCCCTTTCCTAATGTAGGTTTTGATTTGAGGATGAATCCTTCCAAGGAGGAATGAGTTGATGTGATTAAAAAATGCACAACCAAATATGGCAAGGACCCCTTGAAGATAACAAGTGGACCAATGACAAGAAAGAAGGCTAAGGAGCTCACTAGTGCACTTTAAGCTTTTTCTCTCAAGCTTCTTCATAGGGAATCCATTTTGAATTTCACAAGGAGCTACTGGAAAATTCAAGACATCATGTAGAGAAGATATCTGATAGCCAAAGGGCTATTACCCTCCAAACTCCCAAGCTCTGATGAAGCACCGCCCTCGGAAAAGATGAGCATCACCCTCGAAGAATGCGAGCACCAACCTCGGGAAAAGAGGGTCTGCAGTCCTTGACCCCCTGACCTCGGTAATCCACCATCACCTTCAGCGAATAACAGGACTGACCTCGGGAAAGTGGTACACTACCACAATCGGTCAGATGACCTGACCAACTTTGGGAGGAGTAGACTCACCATCCTTAGCGGGGAAAAACATCCTCCAAAGGGGATCCTCTATGCTGAGGGGCCTTCCGAGTGACTGGAGCAACCTCGGCTAGAAGCTCTTACATCCTAAAGAGGTTTCTTTCACCGAAGAGGTCTTGTGGACACAACAAAAATAGTTAAGAAGCCTTTGACATAGAGACCTCGCACACGCCCCTAACACACAGGCCTCCCACGGCCCTGACTTCTGGCTAGAACGGCCTATGGCCAGTTGGAGATCCCCATCCTCGAAGGTACGGACTGCATCTGGCAGAACACGTGTCATGATCTAAGTGGCTGTGTCAAATGGACTTCTCCCAATGTCCTCCTATAAATATTTGGGGAAACGACCTTTGTAAGGACACAGGCTAAACTCTCAAGAGAACTTTACTCTTTCCTCTCCATTCAATACTCTTCACTTGCCAAATACTGACTTGGGTGTTGGAGGCTCCTTCCCCGGAAACACACTCTGGGGACTTCCTAACCCCTGTTCTTTTGACCATTTTAGGCAATCTCACGATGGAAGTCTCTTCTACCAGAATCTCCATACCCGAAGTACCTCTCAGGCCCACCATGTCATACAACGAAGATGCCAACAGGCATCATTTGGTGCCATCTGTGGGAATTCACCCTTAGGTAGCCATTTTTTAGACTCGGCATTCTAAGGATAAGGGACTCCTGAAGTCCCCATCTGCGCCGGAGAATCAACCAGCAACTGAACAACCCGCCATAGGGACTTCTTCGCCTGAGGACAAACGTCCTCTAACGATCACAATGAGCTTCCTACGTGATTTTTAGCGCTCTGTTGTGGCTGAAATGATGCAACAGTTGGACGAAAGGTGGTCATAACCACCTTCGGGCCGAAGGGCCTCTTCACCAACTCCCTGTTGGGAGAGAAGCCCGAAGTCCACTCACTGGAGTTCAGGGAGTGGGGACTTCCATGACAAGTCCTCAATGGAGGACGTACCCCCCAGAGACTGACGTACTTGAGAAATGGGGTCCAAAGGGGCTAGGACTTCCCGTTGGCGAAGTTCTTCACCAGAAGAGAGATCATAATCCCCCTGCCGCCAAAGTTACTCCCTGAGAAAGAGGCTTTGTTCTCTGTTGCCAGAGGCATCCAAGTAGTGAGAAGAGCCCAGCGCCACCATCCTCATGGAAAAGATCCTAGAGAGGTTCGAAAAAGTGGAGAGGCAAATCGCCTAGAAGCCTGTCTGGTCAAGGTTATTTGAGACCTTCACCGGAGAAGACTCACCCTTCGTCCGGACAGTAGTAGAAGTACCAATGCTAAGCAATTTTCTGGTGCCTCACTTGGGGACCTATGATGGGCGTAGTGACCCTCAAGCCTACCTAACCAAATACAGGCGTAGCATGGTGCTACATGGTGCCGATGACGCTACTTTTTGCAAGTGCTTTGAGGTCACCCTCTCCGACCTAGCAACCGTGTGGTACAACTCCCTTGCCCCTGGAACTATAATGAGTTTCTAAGAGCTATCCACGGAATTAACACAGTAGTTCATCAGTAGTAGGCCGACGACGAAGATGCCTATTCTGATGTTCGACTTAGAACAAAGGAATGTGGAGACCATTCTCGGCTATGTCAAAAGGTTCAATCATGAAGCCCTAAGTGTGCCAGACTTCCGTCTCGAAATACGGATCCTCGCCATGATAAGGGGACCTTGGAGAGACTCACAACTCTTCTACAAGTTCTCTAAAGTCCCACCGGACAGCCTCGGAGAATTCTACCAAAGGGCGAAACAACACATGACAGCTGAGGAGCTAAAGTCTAAGCACATGCGCCCCGAAGGACAAAGCAGCCAACCTTTTTATCCAACAGAAGGTGGAGGAAGACCTCAAAAGCAGAGGGGGAAGAAGCCAGTGACATTCACCCCCTTGAAAACCACGAGAACGAACATACTACTGGCAATGCAAAGGCAAGGCACCCAGATTCAGCGACCGAAGGTCATGACCTCAGAAAACAAGAAAAATATGAAGAAATTCTGTCAATTCCATCGGGATCACGGTCATGACACTAAGGATTGCTTCCAACTCAGGAAGTACATCGAGTCCCTGATCAAGCAGGGCCAACTTTGCCGGTACCTACGGATGCCCTCTCCCAAGGGAAGGAGGGAGGGGGAAAGAAAGGAAGATGAGGACTACGATCCCGACCGACGTCGGAACCTAAGTCCCAAGAAGAATCCTCTACCACCAGCTAGAGTAATCCAGATGATCACCACGGGGCTACCTTCAGCAGAGAGGAAAAGGAAAGCCAGGGAGATGTCGGTAATGGAATTCGGTGACCTATCGAACAAGCTCATTTGGAAAGATCTACTGTAGTATTCCCACATGATGACCCACTCCTTATTATGGAAAGGATTGGGAATTAGGACGTAAAAAGGGTGCTCCTAGATGATGGGTCCAACACCGATGTCCTATTCTCCCACCTATTGCCAAGCTTGGGCATAACGAAAAATGACCTCAAACATGTCACATCCCCTACCTTCAGGGTAGGTCCTTCCGAACTCCCTGTCCTCGGGTGATTGACCTACCTCTGACGGTAAGGGGAACTTCAGTTTCGAACAATGGAGAGCTCTTCGCCTCAGCAATGACCAGGTTCATAGTCATTGACGTCCTCTTTTTGTAAAATGCAATCCTCGGAAGGCAAACTCAAGAGAACTTTTACATTCGACCAGATGTAAAGTACCTGACGATTA
This sequence comes from Aquilaria sinensis, assembly GCA_005392925.1. Classification (NCBI taxonomy): domain Eukaryota; kingdom Viridiplantae; phylum Streptophyta; class Magnoliopsida; order Malvales; family Thymelaeaceae; genus Aquilaria; species Aquilaria sinensis. The sequence continues at coordinate 87,972 of SMDT01003294.1, forward strand.
CCTTCAGGACAAAGTAGGGGGTTGCAGAAATATTTATTGACCAAGCTAAGGTCCGGAAGGTCTTCGTAAAGGTGAGACAAAGCCTGATGAAAGTGCACATGCAGACGTCGGAAGAGAAGGGCATACCGGCCGAAGCGGCTACAGAAGGAGAGATAAGTGACTTAGAGAAAATCAAAACTAAGAATGTACAGCTTGTCCCAGGCCAAAGTACCCGTGTAGGGAAATAGCTGGCCGAAGGTGACAAGCAAAAGCTTGTATCTTTCCTTTTAATGAACAAAGATCTATTTGCTTACTCACCGAAGGACATGCCTGGGGTAGACCCTCGCATAATTCAACATAGTCTTAAGATACACCCTGACACGAAGCTTGTTCGCCAAAAAAAGAGAAGCCTTTCGGCACACAAGAACAACTTCGTTAAAACCGAAGTCCAACGGTTGATGGAGGTGGACTTAATAAGGGAAGTTAAATATCCCCAATGCTTAGTAATGTGGTTATCACCACGAAAGAATGGAGTGACAAACTCCAAATGTGCATCGACTTCCGTAACGTGAACGACGCTTACCTTAAGGATTCATATCCTCTGCCGCCAATAGACTAGTTGGTGGACTCAACTGCCGAGTATGGCCTCCTTAGCTTCCTCGACGCCTTCAGTGGGTATCATCAAATCAGGATGGACCCCGACGATGAGGAAAAACCTACCTTCAACACCAAAGTTGGTACATACCGCTATATTAGAATGCCCTTCGGGCTAAAGAACGCAAGGGCCACGTACCAGAGGTTGTTGAATAAGGTCTACGGCTCCCAAATCGGGAGAAACATGGAAGTCTATGTTGATGATATGATAGTTAAGAGTAAACTACCAAGTAGTCATATCTGTTAGTGTTGTGCCCAAAAAGCCAATCATGAGATGATTGTATTTGTTCTTTGCACATTGAGTCATGATATTTTATTAAGGCATTAATCCAGCGACTATGTTTGTTGTTTTGTTTCTGCGTAACTTAACAAACATAATTGTAACCTAGAATAATAGTATTCTTAAACATCCCTAGTCTAGTATTATTGTGGAGTGGGTTGCAATAATACATAACGACTAGCATATGTGGAGACTAATATTAGATATGTAGTCTACATATGGGTACAAGTTGGAGAACTTGTGTACTGGACCGACCAACCATGAGAACACTTCATGGATCGTTATATGAGTGTCATAAGTGAATCTCATAATGATCATGGTATATGTAGTCCTTCGACCTAAGATCATCAAGGTTCCCTACATGTGAGTCATATACTTTGATACTTTCCTTTGTTGCTCGTAACTGAGTGAACTTGAAGGAGGTCATTGGGTATGTCACATATCATGCGGTGGGATTTGTATGATCAAGATGGGATTTGTTCCTCCTATGTAACGGGAGTGATATCTTCGGGCCCCTTGATAGAGTCAGACTTAGAAAATGCATGGCCATGCTAGGATGAGTTGATATACGATATCAATGTCATCAGTTTAAGTTGGTCTACTCGGTAATCAAGAAACCAAAGATTGGGCTATACGAGAGTGACACATTCCATGTCTCGTGCTTAGTCTTGATATCTTGGACAAAGGGACAATGGCATATATAGGTGATGATCATAAAGGTTTAGTCGAATCATCGACAATCTTGTCACTTGGGTAGCAATGATGTGTTGCTAGACACCGCTCATTGCTTATGATCATAAATATGATTTATGATCATTGCCAATGTGGTAAGAGCCTATTGGGTCGCACACATAGAGCTATTTGGATCATTAGAGTGCATGGGCTAATAATTTGGGTTTTGGTTTCACAATAATTTCGTATTAATAATGGGCCTAATAGTTCAGCCATTATTAAGCCCGAAATTAAAGCCTAATTGGATTAGGGCTTTGAAACCCATTAGGCCTGGAAGTTGAGTCTCACTATAAATACAACTTCTAGTGAGAAATTCACAGGTCTCCTTGCCCTAACCTCCCAAAAGGACAGCCGCACTCTTCTCTTGCAATTCCTTGGAGGACGCAAGCTAGCACTGCGAGCGCAAGAGAAACGCATCTGCCGGGACGTGGTGGAAGCGTGGTGATCCCGAGAGGCTCGTGTGGATACCATAGAGAGCTTGAACACGTCAACTGTTCAAGTTTTGTGATTCGACTCTACAGTTGAGTGAGAGATCTCAACCGAAAATTAGGTATGAAAATTTTTGAACACCCGGTTTACCCCGTTTCACTTGGATCCTGGAGGGTTTCGGTTAAATTCCGCTGCGCTGTTTGGCTCCCGAAACCCAACAGTGGTATCAGAGCTACTGGTGAAACCCTAAATCGGGATTGATGTTGAATCGCATGATGTTATGTGTTTGGTTGTTTTTCGGCCATGATTAATTAGATTGATTCATGATGCATGAAACCGAAACTCGTAATGAACATATGACATATATGAAGAAATGACACTAATTGGTTAATGAGATTAACCCGAAATTGATAGGTATGAGATACCTATATGGATTAGGATTCTTGCAATAGTTGCAAAAACCCTAGCTTTGTTCGGATTCAGCCTGTTCGGACACCAAAAGTAAGGTATTTTTGGTGGCTCGAATGGAGGAGTCTCGGGTGCCTACTTGCTTGAAATAGAAGATTTCGGGCTAAGCAACTGTAAGACAATTTTTTGCGCTGGGGGGCAGCGCTCCCCTTGACCCCATCCGCTGATCGGTCAGCGGAACCACCGCCCGCTGACCGGCCAGCGGGACCGCCGCATGCGAAGCGCCATATAAATAAAAACTGGTTAATCAACGAGCGAAAATTGGCATGCATCTTTGTTGAATGAGATTTGACATGATATGCTGATTGGTGTTTGTAGCATGGTGCATGGTTATAGCCCTTGATTGGTTGTACTTGTAAATACGGCCTGCAAGTCGTGCCTTTTCTTATCACTCTCATTGTACATTCTCTTTTCACCTTACTCCCCTTGAATGTAACTCGAGGTTTCTATTATTGATGTAATGGTGCATTATGGGATCATCCAAGGTGGTATGTCCAAGGATCATCCAAGGTGGTATGTCCAAGGAGGTGACAACAAAAGGGCAACCAAGAAAGGAAGAGAAGGAGCTTGTGAAGACTCTTTTCTTTTCTTAGGCTTTTATGATATTCTCATTGGCTTGAGAATATCGCATAGTTTTGGCTATAACCATGTCACGTTTACTTTCTTGTACGCATGAGATGCATGTTTTATATTTGTATGTGATGCATGTATAAGACAACCGGAGATAACAAATTGGTGAGATCAAACAAAAAAAAATCCCTCAAACAAATATTAAGTCATTAAATGTGATGCCTTCCAAATGTTGGCACTCGTCAAGACTTTGATCAACATTAGGTGGGTTTGCCAAAGCAAAGCACCTATGTTCATCTTGGTAAGGCGCGATGGGATAATAGTGATATCCAAATTGCTAACTTTGGGTTCGACTTAACTAAGTCATCCTAATAGGATTAGGGACTTAGAGGCATAGAGTTGGGCTTAAGCTCATGAGATGAGCTTGGACAAGTGTTGTTCACCCAACTATCCAAGAGTTGCATAAGATGCAATTGGCAAGGAGTTGCCTACCTAAATAGCTGTAACTTGAGAGAAAAGCCAAAGCTGACTCAGGTTGTGGTCAAATATGGATCTTGGCCCACTAGAATACCTTAGCGCCGAGGTGTTCCGAAATAATATCGAGGGTTATTATTTTGAGGAAAATAGTGGGAGTATCGTTTAATAAAAGTCCTTATTAAATGAATTAAAATACATGACTCTTACACTGCATATTTACTGTTGTAGATAACCATGGCACAAAACACATCGACACTTTCGTTGCGATCGATCCTTGAGAAGGAAAAACTGAATGGGACCAACTTTCTCAAATGGTACCGAAACTTGAGGATAGTCCTCAAGCAAGAGAGAAAGGCTTATGTCCTAGAGCAGCCCATTCCGAATGAGCCTGCTGCCACTGCTCCAAGAGCTGAAAGGGATGCTCACAAGAGGCATTCTGATGATGCTTTGGATGTTGCATGCCTCATGCTTATTACCATGGAATCTGAGCTTCAGAAGCAACATGAGAACATGGGGGCGTTCGATATGATCGAACATCTCAAAATGCTTTTCCAAGAGCAAGCTAGGCATGAGAGGTTTGAGACCTCTAAGGCATTGTTTCAGTGCAAGATGTCTGAGGGAAGTCCCGTGGGTCCTCATGTGCTCAAGATGATTGGGTACATTGAGAATCTTGAGAATTTGGGATTTGCTCTTCAGAAAGAGTTGGCTATTGATGTAGTCTTGCAATCGTTGCCTGAAAGCTACAGTCAGTTTGTCATGAACTATAACATGAATGACCTTGACAAGTCCCTCCCTGAATTGCTCAACATGTTGAGAACTGCTGAGCAAAACCTTAAGAAGGCTAAGCCCATTTTGATGGTTCAAAAGGGCAAGGGAAAGGGAAAAGCCAACAAGAAGAAGGATAAAGCTAATGGAAAGTCCAATGCTAATTCTTCTTCAGCTGCACTGAAACCAAAGGGTGGTGTGGCAAAGGAAGGGGAGTGCTTCCATTGTAAGCAACCTGGACACTGGAAGCGCAACTGCAAGCTCTATCTTGAAGAACTTGCTAAGGAAAAGGGAAGTAAGACTTCCACTTCAGGTATTTTTGTTATAGAGGCTAACTTTTCTACTTCCTCATCTTGGGTATTGGATACTGGATGTGGATCTCACATTTGTGCAAATGTGCAGGATCTAAGTAGAAGTAGAAGATTGGCCCGAGGTGAAGTGGACCTACGTGTTGGAAATGGAGCAAGGGTTGCTGCCTTAGCCGTAGGGACTTATGTTCTCACTTTACCTAGTGGATTAGTTTTAGAATTAGACAACTGCTACTTTGTGCCTACTATTAGTAGAAATTTGATTTCTGTTTCTTGTTTGGACAAGAAAGGTTTTTCATTTATAATAAAGGACAAATGTTGTTCTATTTATTTGAATGAAATCTTTTATGGTAGTGCTCAACTTAGCAATGGGTTGTATGTTCTAGACCTCGAAGATCCAATCTATAATGTGAATACCAAGAAGGTCAGATTAAATGATTCGAACCCGACCTATCTCTGGCACTGTCGCTTGGGCCATATAAATGAGACCCGCATATCCAAGCTCCATAAGGATGGACTCTTGGACTCATTTGATTTTGAATCATATGAGACATGTGAGTCATGTTTGTTGGGCAAGATGACCAAAGCCCCATTCACAGGGCAAAGTGAAAGGGCTAATGACTTACTAGGACTCATACATAGTGATGTATGTGGCCCTATGTCTACACAAGCTAGAGGAGGTTTCCAATACTTCATTACTTTCACTGATGACTTCAGCAGATATGGCTATGTGTATCTCATGAGACACAAGTCAGAATCCTTTGAAAAGTTCAAAGAATTCAAGAATGAAGTAGAGAATCAACTCGGTAAAAGTATCAAAGTGCTTCATTCAGATCGAGGTGGAGAGTACTTGGATCAAGAATTCCTTGACTATCTGAAGGAGTGTGGTATAGTATCACAACTCACTCCACCAGGTACACCTCAATGGAATGGTGTATCTGAAAGGAGAAATCGAACTCTGTTAGACATGGTTCGCTCTATGATGAGTCAAGCTGACCTTCCAAACTCCTTTTGGGGACATGCTCTAGAGACAGCCGCTTTTACACTAAACCGAGTTCCATCTAAATCGGTTCAAAAGACACCATATGAGATATGGAGTGGGAGGCATCCCAATTTGTCTTTTATGAAGATTTGGGGCTGTGACGCTTATGTGAAATGTCAATCCTCTGACAAACTAGGGCCCAAATCTCAAAAATGCCTTTTTGTTGGGTATCCCAAAGAAACAAAGGGTTACTATTTCTACAATCCTTCTGAGCAAAAAGTGTTTGTTGCTCGAACTGGTGTCTTTTTAGAGAAAGAGTTTATCTCTAAAGAAACTAGTGGGAGGAAAGTAGAACTTGAAGAAATTCAAGAACAACAAGGAGACATCGAACCTGAAATGGAACCTGAACAGACACCACAAGATGTTGTGGTTCAAGAGTCTGTTCCTGTAGCACAGAGCCCACGTAGGTCTGGTAGGATTCGGCGTGAGCCCGAGAGATATGGATTTCTCGTGACTCACACTGGTGATGTGATGCTCATGGATCAGGATGAGCCCACAACCTACCAACAAGCTATGTCGGGGCCTGACTCTGAGAAGTGGCTAGTGGCCATGAAATCCGAGATGGAATCCATGTATGAAAACCAAGTATGGACTTTGGTTGACCCACCTGAAGGGGTAAAACCCATAGGGTGCAAATGGGTTTTCAAGAAGAAAACTGACATGGATGGTAATGTGATTACCTTTAAGGGACGATTGGTTGCAAAAGGTTTCAAGCAAATTCATGGTATTGACTATGATGAAACTTTTTCACCAGTTGCTATGCTTAAATCCATCCGAATTTTGTTTGCTATTGCTGCACACTATGATTATGAGATATGGCAAATGGATGTCAAAACTGCATTCCTAAATGGAAAGCTACTTGAGGATGTGTACATGACACAACCTGAGGGTTTTGTCACTCCTGAGAATGCCAATAAAGTGTGCAAGTTGCAAAGGTCCATTTATGGACTGAAGCAAGCTTCTCGAAGTTGGAATCTTCATTTTGATGAAGCAATCAAAGAGTTTGGTTTTATCAAAAATGAAGATGAACCTTGTGTCTACAAGAAGGTTAGTGGGAGCGCTATTGTCTTCTTGGTGTTGTATGTAGATGACATACTACTCATCGGGAATGACATTCCTGAGCTACAGTCTGTGAAGACTTGGCTAGGGAAATGTTTCTCTATGAAGGACTTGGGTGAAGCAGCCTATGTGTTAGGCATCAGGATCTATAGAGATAGATCTAGAAAGCTTCTTGGCCTAAGTCAAAGTACATATATTGACAAGGTGCTAAAGAGGTTTAGCATGCAAGATTCCAAGAAAGGATTCTTGCCCATGTCACATGGTATCACTCTTTCTAAATCTCAGTGTCTGAGTACACCCGAGGAGAGAGAGCGCATGAGTAAGATTCCATATGCCTCAGCAATTGGATCTATCATGTATGCCATGATATGTACTCATCTTGATGTCTGATATGCTTTGAGCATGATGAGTAGGTACCAATCAAACCCCGATGAGAGTCACTGGACAGCTGTTAAGAACATCCTTAAGTACTTACGAAGGACTAAGGATGCATTCTTGGTCTTTGGAGGTGAAGATGAGCTCGTTGTAAGGGGTTACACCGATGCAAGCTTCCAATCCGATAAGGATGATTTTAGATCGCAATCTGGTTATGTGTTTTGTATTGGTGGTGGTGCTGTGAGCTGGAAGAGTTCAAAGCAAGAGACAGTAGCTGACTCTACAACAGAATCTGAGTACATTGCCGCCTCTGATGCTACGAAGGAGGCAGTTTGGATCAAGAAGTTCATCACTGAACTTGGAGTGGTTCCAAGCATTGCCGACCCGATAGAGCTCTATTGTGACAACAATGGAGCAATCGCACAGGCTAAGGAACCTCGATCTCACCAGCGATCCAAACACATACTCCGACGCTATCATCTCATCAGGGAGATCATCGAGAGGGGTGATGTAAGGATATGCAGGACTTCGACAGACAGCAACATTGCTGATCCACTGACAAAGCCCCTTACGCAGCAGAAGCATGATAGCCATTCTAGGTCCATCGGTATTAGATACATGGATGATTGGCTTTTAGTGCAAGTGGGAGATTGTTAGTGTTGTGCCCAAAAAGCCAATCATGAGATGATTGTATTTTTTGCACATTGAGTCATGATATTTTATTAAGGCATTAATCCAGCAATTATGTTTGTTGTTTTGTTTCTGCGTAACTTAACAAACATAATTGTAACCCTAGAATAATGATATTCTCAAACGTCCCTAGTCTAGTATTATTGTGGAGCGGGTTGCAATAATACATAACGACTAGCATATGTGGAGACTAATATGAGATATGTAGTCTACATATGGGTACAAGTTGGAGAACTTGTGTACTGGACCGACCCACCATGAGAACACTACATGGATCGTTATATGAGTGTCATAAGTGATTCTCATAGTGATCATGGTATATGTAGTCCTTCGACCTAAGATCATCAAGGTTCCCTACATGTGAGTCACATACTTTGATACTTTCCTTTGTTGCTCGTAACTGAGTGAACTTGAAGGAGGTCATTGGGTATGTCACATATCATGCGGAGGGATTTGTATGATCAAGATGGGATTTGTCCCTCCTATGTAACGGGAGTGATATCTTCGGGCCCCTTGATAGAGTGAGACTTAGAAAATGCATGGCCATGCTCGGATGAGTTGATATACGATATCAATGTCATCAGTTTAAGTTGGTCTACTCGGTAATCAAGAAACCAAAGATTGGGCTATACGAGAGTGACACATTCCATGTCTCGTGCTTAGTCTTGATATCTTGGACAAAGGGACAATGGCATATATCGGTGATGATCATAAAGGTTTAGTCGAATCATCGACAATCTTGTCACTTGGGTAGCAATGATGTGTTGCTAGACACCGCTCATTGCTTATGATCATAAATGTGATTTATGATCATTACCAATGTGGTAAGAGCCTATTGGGTCGCACACATAGAGCTATTTGGATCATTAGAGTGCATGGGCTAATAATTTGGGTTTTGGTTTCACAATAATTTCGTATTAATAATGGGCCTAATAGTTAAGCCATTATTAAGCCTGAAATTAAAGCCTAATTGGATTAGGGCTTTGAAACCCATTAGGCCTGGAAGTTGAGTCTCACTATAAATACAACTTCTAGTGAGAAATTCGCAGGTCTCCTTGCCCTAGCCTCCCAAAAGGACAGCCGCACTCTTCTCTTGCAATTCCTTGGAGGACGCAAGCTAGCACTGCGAGCGCAAGAGAAACGCATCTGCCAGGACGCGGTGGAAGCGTGGTGATCCCGAGAGGCTCGTGTGGATACCATAGAGAGCTTGAACACGTCAACTGTTCAAGTTTTGTGATTCGACTCTACAGTTGAGTGAGAGATGCCAACCAAAAATTAAGTATGAAAATTTTCGAAGACCCGGTTTATCTCGTTTCACTTGGATCGTGGAAGGTTTCGATTAAATTCTGCTGTGCCATTTGGCTCCCAAAACCCAACAATATCATAGACTTAGAGGAAACAATCCACCAACTGAGGATATTTGGAATTCATCTTAACCCTAAAAAATGCGTGTTCGGGGTGAATGTGGGTAAGTTCCTTGGATTCATTATGTCGGAAAGAGGTAGTGACGCCAATCCGTAAAAGGTCAAGGCCCTTCTGGGATTCCAAACCCCCACAATGACGAAGGATGTGCAAAAACTCACAGGGAGAATCACGTCCCTCAGCAGATTCATCTCCAGATATGGGGATTGCTGTTGACCATTCTTCAAAGTCCTCACTAAAGCAGCAAAAAATGGAGGTGACCTCGGGATCGGGGTGCACCCTTGGAACGAAGATTGCCAAAAGGCCTAGGAAGAGCTTAAAGTCTACCTAACCTGTCTGCCGACACTCCGGCAGCCACGGGAAGGAGAACCCCTCATACTCTACCTCACTGTCATAGAAAAGGCAGTAAGCTCAGTCCTTGTAAAGAAAGCCGGGGCAAAGCAATGGCCAGTATATTATGTGAGCAAGTCTCTACATGGTGCCGAAGTTAGGTACCCCTTGCTACAAAAGGCTATTTATGCCCTGGTACTTGCAAGCAAAAGGTTACAACCCTATTTCAAAGGGCACCCCATTGTCGTGTGAAGTAACCTACCTCTTCGGGATATCATAAAGAAGGTAGACCACTCGGGAAGGCTTTCAAAGTGGTGCATCAAGCTCGGTGAGTATGAGATCACCTATGAGCCGAGGAAGGCAATAAAAGCACAAGCATTGGCAAATTTCATTATTGAGGTACCCGTTGCTGAAGACAGTCCACCTATCTTCGGAAAGGATGAACCTGAGTGGACTCTGTTTGTTGACGGGGCCTCCGGCTCCGAACATCAAGGAGTTGGAGTAATTCTTCGTGGTCCCGAAGGTATGGAAGCCATGAAGGCCATCAAATTCGGGTTTAATGTCACCAACAATATGGCAGAATATGAAGCCCTCATAGCAGGTTTGCGCCTCGCCAGAAGAGTTGGTGTGAGAAACCTAAAGGCCCACAGCGATTCTCAGCTCGTGGTTTGACAGATGGCAGGGGACTACGGCATGAAGGACCCAACCTTGGCAAAGTATCACGACCTCGTATCAAAGCTCATCCAGGAGGAGTTCGATGCGGTACACATCAAGAACGTACCTCATTGGGACAATACTGAAGCAGATACTTTGGCTAAGTCAAAAAAGTCCACCGAGGTGCTAAGTCACCCGAGCATAGCAATAATGAGCATAGCAACCTCGGAAAAAGGATGGAAAAATCCCATAAAAAAGTATTTTATGACTTCGAAACTTCCTGAAGATCCTTTTCAGGCAGCAAAAGTGCGAAGACATTCTGGATGATATTTCCTGATCGGGGAGGAGTTATACCGACAAAGGTATGCGAGTCCACTGCAAAGGTGTGTCGATGAAGAGGATGTCGAGATAGTCCTCAAAGAAGTCCATGAGGGGGCCTGTGGTTCCCACATAGGAATTGACACTCTGGTAGAAGTACTACTCCACCAAGGATATTTCTGGCCCACCTTAAGGACGGACGCGAGGCAATTTGTCCAGAAATGTGAGAATTGCCAAAAACACGCTAACATCCAGTGACTACCCTCGGAAACAGTAACTCCGGCTAACTACCCTTGCCCCTTCGCAGTATGGGGTATTGACCTCATCGGGCCTCTCCCAACTACACCTGAAGGAGTGAAGTTTTGCGTAGTCGCAATGGATTACTTCACTAAGTGGATTGAGGCAGAGCCTCTGGCAACCATATCGGCGAACGACGTAGAGAAATTTGCATGCAAGAACATCGTATGTAGATTCGGCATACCGAGGGTGATAGTGGCCGATAATGGTTCCCAGTTTATTGACAAGGGGTTCCAAGAATTCATTACCGACCTCGGGATAAAAATGCACTTCGCCTCAGTAGCTCATCCTCAGAGCAACGGACAAGTAGAGGTGTTAAACAGAACCATAAAGGATGGCTTGAAAAAGATATTAAAGGAAGCAAAAGGAAAATGGCCAGGAGAACTTCGTAGTGTGTTATGGGGCTATCGGACAACCCCCTGAAGGGCCACAGGTGAGACGCCTTTCTCTCTCGTATTCGGCATGGAGGCCATTATTCCTATTGAATGTTAATGTTGTGCCCAAAAGCCAATCATGAGATGATTGTATTTTTTCACAATTGAGTCATGATATTTTATTAAGGCATTAATCCAGCAATTATGTTTGTTGTTTTGTTCCTGCATAACTTAACAAACATAATTGTAACCCTAGAATAATGATATTCTTAAAAGTCCCTGGTCTAGTATTATTGTAGAACGGGTTGCAATAATACATAACGACTAGCATATGTGGAGACTAATATGAGATATGTAGTCTACACATGGGTACAAGTTGGAGAACTTGTGTACTGGATTGACCCACCATGAGAACACTACATGGATCGTTATATGAGTGTCATAAGTGATTCCCATAGTGATCAGGGTATATGTAGTCCTTCGACCTAAGATCATCAAGGTTCCCTACATGTGAGTCACATACTTTGATACTTTCCTTTGTTGCTCGTAACTGAGTGAACTTGAAGGAGGTCATTGGGTATGTCACATATCATGCGGAGGGATTTGTATGATCAAGATGGGATTTGTCCCTCCTATGTAACGGGAGTGATATCTTCGGGCCCCTTGATAGAGTGAGACTTAGAAAAATGCATGGCCATGCTCGGATGAGTTGATATACGATATCAATGTCATCAGTTTAAGTTGGTCTACTCGGTAATCAAGAAACCAAAGATTGGGCTATACGAGAGTGACACATTCCATGTCTCGTGCTTAGTCTTGATATCTTGGACAAAGGGACAATGGCATATATCGGTGATGATCATAAAGGTATAGTCGAATCATCGACAATCTTGTCACTTGGGTAGCAATGATGTGTTGCTAGACACCGCTCATTGCTTATGATCATAAATGTGATTTATGATCATTGCCAACGTGATAAGAGCCTATTGGGTCGCACACATAGAGCAATTTGGATCATTAGAGTACATGGGCTAATTATTTGGGTTATGGTTTCACTTTAATTTCGTATTAATAATGGGCCCAAAAGTTGAGCCATTATTAAGCCCGAAATTAAATCCTAATTGGATTAGGGCTTTGAATCCTATTAGGCCTGGAAGTTGAGTCTCACTATAAATACAACTTTTAAGTGAAAAATTCGAAGGTCTCCTTGCCCTAGCCTCCCAAAAGGACAGTCGCACTCTTCTCTTGCAATTCCTTGGAGGACGCAAGCTAGCACTGCGAGCGCAAGATAAACGCATTTGCCGGGACGTGGTGGAAGTGTGGTGATCCCGAGAGGCTCGTGTGGATGGCTTGAACACTTCAACTGGTCAGGTTTTGTGATTCAACTCTACAGTTGAGTGAGAGATCTCAATCAAAAATTAGGTATGAAAATTTTCGAACACCAGTTTACCCCGTTTCACTTGGATCCTGAAGGGTTTCGGTTAAATTCCGCTGCGCTGTTTGGCTCTCGAAACCCAACATTGAAGTGGTTCAGCCATCCATAAGGATACAAGTGTTCGACGAAGAGGGGAATGACCTTGGGTTGAGAACCAAACTGGACCTAATTGACGAATACAGATGAGTGGCTGAGCTTAGAAGAAAAGCTTTTTAGCAAAGGGTAGCTATCGCTGCGAACTCGCATGTCATACGAAAAAGAATCAGGAAGGGGGACCTCATCCTCTGAAAGGCTGAGTTTGAGCCCTGAAGACCATCTCATGGATTACTTCGGGTGAACTGGGAAGGGCCCTATTTGGTTCTTCATGAAGTTCAGCTAAGAGTCTACAAGCTCGACGATGCCGAAGGTGGAGAACTTAGGAACACATGGCATTTAGATGCCCTGAAAAAATTCTACACTTAGAAATTTTTCTAAGGAAAAATGTCTCACCAAAGGCGTCTAGCCAAACAAGGTGTAAGTACCTATGTACAAAAATGATACATCTTCTCTGAAGGAACAATAACCGAACATGGTTGATACAAATAGGCAAAGCTTTGCCGAAAGATATTGGCCAAAATTGGCGCTACATGTGCTGAAGGCAGTTACTAGGATAACAAGTGTGAAGGATACTTACTATCTTCCTGAGGGACCTGGACTGAAAACGGTTGAACTTACCCTCGGTACCAAAGATAATATAGGAGAAATATGTCCTAGAACTTAGCCAAATTTTCATTCATGACTTTGTACAACGAGGATAAGCTCTGGAGGAAAAAGGAAATTTCATTTATGTCTCTGTACAATGAGGAGAAGTTTACAAAGAAGAAGAAGAAGAAAAAACAAAGTATATTCGGGGTTCTGGACGCCTAAAGGACCTCGCCATCCTGAGCTACTTCACCACCAACTTCATCTGTCATATCCTTCGGTGCCGGAGGAAGGGCAAAGGAAAGATTGAGGTGCTCTATCTTTGACCATGTCCAGTGAGGCCCTTCGGGGATGTCCAGACTTGCCAAAAAGGAGACGTCGAGGTCTGTGTACTTGGCAAGAATTTGGTATCGAGCCAAACAAAAGCCGTCTTGGAATGCAACCTTGGTTGCATGATCAGCTTTGTCCTTCTTGATAGCCAAGTCATTTAGCTCGTCCCTCAGCTCAGCGACCTCTTTCTCCAGCTTCATCATCATCATCTTCTTCTTTTCCTTCTTCTGCGCATCGACCTTGGCTTGAAGTTCAGCATTGTCTGTGAAGGCCTTCGTAAGGAGTACAGAGGGTTGCTCATTCTCCTTCCGGTAGGCCTTGTTAGCCAAAGTTAGCGTGATAACCTTCTCCCCGAGGTTAGACACTTTATTGGAGAAATCTTGAAAGAGCTGCTCCTGACTCTTCAAGAACTCCTCCCGAACTTTAGCCACCTCCTCCTTGGCTATCTTGTTCAGCTCGGCGTACTTAATGACCGAGCTATCACCAAATACGTTGGCTCTCTCTAAGCGCTCTTCGGTCCGAGATCGGATCGAAGACTCCTTTGCTGCCCATGCTCTAAAGTATCCACTGTATGCCAAGAGCTGTAAAGAGAATGACGCTTGGTGAGTTTTGGAAAGCAAAGCAAAAAATTAGAAAAAATTTGGAGAAAGGATAAAAGGTTTGAAGAATACCTGGGCAGCATGTTTGGACATCCTCGTGGCAAGGACCTCCTCATTTGGGCACTCATTACTGATGGACTTGAAGGTGGCGTTGGAGAGGATGCCTTTTGCCATTTGAGGAGCCATTTTCTGGCTGTCCTCCGTGAAAGACCAGAAAGGCTCCTTCGGCACCTTGTCCCTTTGGATGTGGGAGTCCCGAAGGGCTCAATATCAAGCGTGCTCCACCATCCATGCAGCAGGTGCCTGCTCCTCTGCAAAATCATGCCAAAGTTCCATCAGCACATTATCCTTTTGCCATACGTCTATAAGATCTAAAATGCCAAAAAATCCTAAACTCATAGAAAAATGGCTAAGCGACAAACCTGGCGGAACCTCGGCAACATCCTCCTCAGAGTCGCTGACCTTCTGTACATCGGCAGGGACCTGCTTGCCCTTCCTTCTTTTGCGCTCCTCGAGCTCTTCAGCGGAAGGGCCCCCTGCCGAAGTCCCCAAGACATCGGCCTCTATAGTAGGGCTCTGTGGAGTCAAGCTGAACGCCGACTTCGATGACGGGTTGGCGTAAACCAAAGTCTGGTCCTGCACCTCCACGTCGCCTTTCAGAGGGGGGGGAAGAGGGTCCTCCTTGGCCTTCTTCCTCGCCGAAGATGGCCCTCACCCAACCGTCTTCTTCCTCTTCGAGGCAACTTTCTTCCTTTCCTGCTCCCCCTTTTCAGCCAGCCCAAGGAAGAGGGACTTGTAGAAGGCAACGAATTGATCACCCATCTCTGAAAAAGGAAAGACATCAGTGTAAGTCCAAAGGAGTGCATATAAAAAAATATGGAAGATAACTTACTCTCCACAAGGCCCTTGTATGTGAGCTCGCGCCGAAGAAGCAACACTAACCACTTCTTTTTCCTGTCTAAGGCAGGCTTCGACATGTCCAGGTTAGTCTTATGTTCCTTCATTACCCCTAACTCTTGAAGAACCTCTTCAATCATGAAGTTCCACTTGATGGCAAAAGGGTACAAGGAACGAGGAGGGACCTCGGGGTCCTAGTCCACGACAACACGAATGCAGCTGTTGAAGTCATCAAACCTCATTTCTAACTCAGGGGTTAGTAGCCTTCGGGGGTCAACTACATCCGCATTCAAAGTCCCCGAGGCCCACCTGGTTGGCACATGTTTCCAGGCCTCAGCCACCTTCAAAAAGAAAAATTTCTTCTACCAACCCCACTAGCTGTCCTTCGTGTCAAAGGTGAATGTGTACTTTTTATTCCCTGAACCCTGAGGAAGCAAAAAATAAAAACCACCCTTCGGGTCGGGGTGAAGTTTGTAATACTGCACGAAGATGATGAAGTGGGGTTGTATCCCGAAGACCCCACACATGCAGAGGAAGGCATTAAAATAACAATAGGCATTGGGAGGAAGCTGGTTCATAGCTACGCCATGAAAATGGCAGAACTCACAAACCATCTTCGGGGGAGGGTAGCGAAGTCCGGCCTTTAGTTGGGCCTGAAAAATGATAAGCTCGTCCGAATGATACATGTAACTGAGCAGGCCTGTAGTAGGTAGCCTAGCCACAGCGTAAGAAGGAAGGTAGAACTTAACTGCCCACTTCTCCATTTTCTCCGAAATGGTGCAGCACGGGTGAAAGTCGAAAGGAGTCAAACTCTCGGGAATGGGATGAACAGTCAAGAGTGGGGTCGGAGAAGACATATTAGGGAGAAGGAAATGACTTCGGAAGAATGGGATGAATTCAAAAAAGTAGAAAAGGCTAGAAACACAGAAAATCGAAGGACTTCAGGAAGGAAAACCCAGCAAAACTCTTGCCGAAGTCGTCATTTGTGAACGCCATCATGAAAACTTGCTAAAAATTGCACTGCCACGCATGCCACTGTAGGAAAAAGAGAGAAAGCTTGAGAGCAAACGAGAGGAAAATGGAAGCAAAAGAAAGTAAGGAGAGAGAACTCTGAGGAAAGGAAGGCTTATATAGGCTGAAGGGGGTAGGCGAATTGTCACCATAATTACCCCTCGAAGGTGAATCATTGCCATAATTACCCCGCAAAGGCAAAGAGATGCGGTTGGTAAAATCGACGTGACTATCCACCAATTCACACATGACACGTGTCACCCGATGCAGGAAACGAGGGCACGCCTCCTGACAGCACGAAGGCCTAGGCAAGCTTATCCGAAGTGACACGTCTGTCTGATTAAAAGAGATAACGATTCATTGATAGACAACATAGGCCCAAAGAAAGGAGATATCCACCTCGGGCTGATGGAATAACTTCAGGAACATAAAAAATTCGGCCAAAAACTGGGAGAGCCACTTAAGTACCAGAGGAGTTACCTCGGTTAAGGAAGGCATCTCAGATTGCTAAAACTCCCTCCGAAGAAGATAACCTCGGCTAAAAATTTAGTCATGACAACTGAATTAACCACCACCTTCCATGAAAACTCCCATGATTTGCACAAATAACCGAAGATATAACTTCGGCCTTCTGAGGGGGGCATGTGATAACCAAAAGGCTATTACCCTCCAAACTCCCAAGCTCTGACGAAGCACCGCCCTCGAAAAAGATGAGCATCACCCTCAAAGAATGCTAGCACCAACCTCGGGAAAAGAGGGTCCGTAGTCCTTGACCCCCTAACCTCGTTAATCCACCATCAGCCTAGGGAATAACAGGACTGACCTCGGGAAAATGGTACACTACCACCATCGGTAGGATGACCTGACCAACTTCAGGAGGAGTAGACTCACCATCCTTGGCAGGGGAACACATCCTCCGAAAGGGATTCTCTGTGCTGAGGGGCCTTCCGAGTGACTGGAGCAACCTTGGCTAGAAGTGCTCACATCCCGAAGAGGTCTCTTTCACCGCAGAGGTCTTGTGAACATGAAAAAAATGGTTAAAGAGCCTCTGACACAGAGACCTCACACACATGCCTGACACATAGGCCTCCCACGGCCCTGACTTCTAGCTAGAACGACCTATGGCCAGTTTGAGATCCCCATCCCCGAATGTACGGACCACATCTGGCCGAACACGTTTCATGATCTAAGCGGGCTGTGTCAAACGGACTTCTCCCAATGTCCTCCGATGAATACTTGGGCAAACAACCTTGGTAAGGACACAGGTTGAACTCTCAAGAGAACTCTACTCTTTACTCTCCATTCAATACACTTCACTTGCCAAATACTGACTTGGGCGTCGGAGGCTCCTCCCCCAAAAACACACTCCGGGGACTTCCTAACCCCTGTTCTTTTGAGCATTTCAGGCAATCTCACGACAGACGTCTCTTCGACCAGCATCTCCATACGAGAAGTCCCGCTTAGGCCTACTAAGTCATACAACGAAGATGCCAACGGGCATCAATATCCATGTTAATGTTGTACCCAAAAGCCAATCATGGGATGATTGTATTTTTGCACATTGAGTCATAATATTTTATTAAGGCATTAATTCAGCAATTATGTTTGTTGTTTTGCTTATGTGTATTGTAATAAACAGAATTATAACCCTAGAATAATGATTATCTCAAATGTCCCTGGTCTAGTATTATTGTGGCACAGGTTACAATAATATATAACGACTAGCATATGTGGAGACTAATATGAGATATATAGTCTACATATGGGTACAAGTTTGAGAACTTGTCTACTGGACCGACCCACCTTGAGAACGCTACACGGATTGTTATATGAGTGTCGTAAGTGATTCTCATAGTGATCATGGTATATGTAGTCGTTTCACCTAAGGTCATCAAGGTTCCCTACATGTGAGTCACACACTTTGATACTTCCCTTTGTTGCTCGTAATTGAGTGAACTTGAAGGAGGTCATTGGGTATGTCACATATCATGCGAAGGGTTTTGTATGATCAAGATGGGATTTTTCCTTCCTATGTAATAGGAGCGATATCTTTAGGCCCCCCTTGATAGAGTGAGAATTAGAAAATCTATGACCATGCTCGAATGGCTTGATATATGATATCAATGTTATCAGTTTAAGTTTGTCTACTCGGTAATCAAGAAACCAAAGATTGGGCTATATGAGAGTGACACATTCCATGTCTCATGCTTAGTCTTGATATCTTGGAGAAAGGGGCAATCGCATATATGGGTAATGATCATACAAGTTTAGTCGAATCACCGACAATCTTGTCACTTGGGTACCAATGATGTGTTGCTAGACACCGCTCATTGCTTATGATCATAAATGTGATTTATGATAATTGCCAACATGGTAGAAGCCTATTGGGTCACACACACAAAGCTATTTGGATTATTAGAGTGCATGGGCTAATTATTTGGGTCATGGTTTCATGTTAATAATTGGCCCAAAAGTTGAGCCATTATTAAGCCAAAAATTAAAGCCTAATTGGATTAGGGCTTTGATACCCATTAGGCCTGGAAGTTCAGTCTCACTATAAATACAACATATAGTGAGAAATTTGTAGCCTTGCCCTAGCCTCCCAAAAAGAGACAACCACACTCTTCTTTTGCTATTCCTTGGAAGACGCAAGCTAGCACTGTGAGTGCAAAAGAAATGGATCAGTTAGGATGTGGTAGAAACGTGGTGATTCTGTGAGGCTCATGTGGATACCATAGAGAGCTTGAATATGTCAACTGTTCAAATTTTGTGATTCAACTCTATAGTTGGGTGAGAGATCTCAACCGAAATTAGGTATGAAAATTTGCAAACACCCGGTTTACCTCGTTTCACATGGATCCTGGAGGGTTTTGATTAAATTTCATTGTGCTTGTTTGGATCTTGAAACCCTACAATCCAAGCTTGATACTCAATTCTAGAGTGCCTACAAAAGTCAGAAGACAAGGAACAACAAGGACACCCATCAAGTGCACCTTTAGAGCCCCCTTGAAGTGTTCAGGAGTCATTTTCTTTCACAAGCTAAATCATTGAGCCCTAAAGTTCCAAGACCTCTTTTCAACATCTAAGAAAAGGTCTCAAGCCATTGGAACACTATTATTCAAGATTTAAGTTGTTGATACAAGCAAAAACCCTAAAGAGCCCATAAGTGCACCTAAAAAGACCATTTTGGAATTTTTAGGGCTAAACTTGTATTTTCAATTTATTTATTTTAATTTCATGATTATTTAGATTATTTAGGATGTTATTTACCCTACGGAAGTGATTCAGGTTGCTTAGGAGAAAGGGAATACGTTGCATATACTAAACATGTGCAAATTAGTTGTCTAAGTCCTAGTTTGACTAGGTTTTCTTAACTCTTTTAAACTTAGGGTTTGGCTGCGAATTTTGACCTGCTTTTTACCCTAGTTTTGGCCTATAAATATTCACATATTCTAGGTGAAAAACATAGCCTTTGGATGAAATAATATTGCTATTTTGAAGAGAAAATGTCTTTTGTTCTTTGAGGACTACCTTGGTGCGCAATTTGCTTGTGTTCTTGGTTTTCTCATACTTCTTGTTTCTAATCACAGGTTGATTAGGGGTGGGGGTTTAAAATCTAGAATCTTTGATGTCTTGTGGTGCTTGAAAAACATCTTGGGCATATTTCATGGTTCTTATACTATTGGGGTTCGCATCATTACTCTACCCAGTTAGGTCAAAAAGATGACTGTTGTTGGTATTTATCCATCACCATCTCCTCAATAAGTTACTGAGCTACTTCTAGTGTTTTATTTTTAAGAGTACCACCAACTACTACATCAATCAACTATTTAGAATGATAATTCAGTCCATTATAGAACGTCCTGCACTTGCAACCAAGTGGTACTCCACATTTAGGACACTAGATTAGTAATTCCTTAAATCTTTCTGTTACCCACTCCCGGGCAGTCCAATTATGGAGCCAAAATTGTGCATTTAGACTCCCAAGATTGGTAATATTCTGTAGGCCATCAGAACACTACCCTTAGTGTATATACCCAAGTGGCCCTCTTGGGCACTATGTAAACACAACCATCACACACATATACACATTTCATGCACACCATGGCAGCAAAGAAGGAAAACACTAGCACAAATCTCAATCTTGGCTACCACACATTAGGCAATCTTGTTAAGTTCTAGTGACAAGCTACTGCACCTGTTACCCACTCCGGGGTAGTCCAGTTATGTTGCGAAAACTGTGTATTTAGACTTCCAGGATTGATAATGTTCTGTAGGCCATCAGAACACTACCCTTAGTGTGCATACCCAAGTGGCCCTCTTGGGTACTTTGTAAATGCATGCATATTGGTCCAACCATCAGACACATATTCACATTTCATGCACACCATGGCAGCAAAGAAGGAAAACACTAGCACAAGTCTTAGTTTTGGCTTCCAAACATTAGGTAAATCCTGTTAAGTTCTAGTGGCCAGCTACTGCACCTGTAACTTCCACTAAAAAAGTGTATCATTCTAGCCTCATAACCCCCTGTTTTATTTGCTCCATTATGAAGTAGAGACTTAGAGCAACCAAGGAATTTTTTTTTACATCAATAGCCCACCTATGGACTAAGTTATGGATTTTTGAAATTGGTTACAAAATTCTGACCAAATGAACAGTAACTCAGCCAATTTTGCAATGTCATATCTTTCGATACAAGGATCCAAATCCATAAATTCCCAATTCCAGTTCAACCTATATATTTTCTCTAGGCGTGGTCAAACTTTTATACCAAGATTCGTTCTAAACAGGGAGATCTTAAACTTTAGGTACATGGTTGAAGTTCTGGAAACTTTTGGACCATTTTGCCCATACAATTTTTCCAAACCATGCAAACACTTCATTCACAAGGGGAAATCCATCCAAGGCTATCCCATACATGTCCAATACACATATTAATTACATTCTCTTGCATCTAGCAACTTTATGTGGCCAAAACAGAATTTACAAGTAAGCAGCCTATCATTCACACTTAGGCAGCTTTGCACCACATCACTTACATAGCGAAAACATTACACAAATGTTCACATAATTGTCTCATCTTACATACACTACATGTAAATGCATACATGCACTACAATATGGTCTTAACTCACCTAAATACGCACCCTAGGTTACAGGAGGTCCTGAGACACAATGGACTCCAAAAATAGGATGCTGGACAGCTGCTGCACAACACAGTAAGTACCACCATTAAAAATACCAAATGTGCTCCTAAAATCACCAAAATTTTTATATCACAACTAGACATAAGGAACTTCGTGTACCTGAAATGTCAGATCAAAACTCAAAACACAAAGGTTAGTTTGAAGGTGATCTTTCAGCTGGACCTGAAATGACAGAATTGAGGGGAGTAAGTTTCATTGAGAAACTTAGTAAGGGTAGCACTTGGTTTCTTAAGGTAATGTGATCCTCATTAGAACCTGCATCCAAAGACACTAAAACACAAAAACCACAATGCATATATACAAGATATAGCAACCAAATGCAGCAGCCAAACACAAGCAACAAACACTTGAAATGTGGCAGCAGCATATACCATAGGTTAGTCCATAAAACACATAATAAACATAACCAAATCACTATGGCAGCCCTCCTCAAGCTAATGCTTCATCTGAGGAGGATTTTAACACTAGTTGGTACTAACTTTGGGCTCTAGAAACCCTCATTTTACTGCCATCTTTGTGCACTTGACAATAGGTCACAAAACCTTCAATAAGTGCACTCCCCTCAATAAGCTTGGTTCATCAAGCTCATGGATCTCTTCCAAGCTTAGCCATAGCTCCATGCATGTTTGAAAATACAGAAAACAACCCATGAGAGCAAGAGAACCCTTACCAAAGTGAGTAGGCCGAATTTGAAGCTTAATCACAAATAGCTCTAGTTTGCTTCCAATTGCTTCCTTTTGCCTTCAATTTCAATCAATTGCAAGTTTGAAGGTGTGGTGGCTATGGAGGAAGTATGGCTATGTTCTTGTCTGGGGGAGGATGAAAATGAGAGAGGGATAAGTGATTTGGCCACTTAAATGGCCTTAAATGAGCTTAAGGGCACCAAAGCACACTTAACAAGTTTAACCTTGCTTTATGTCATTTTCCTTCTCACTAATTATGGTTTCTTTGTCTTAAACTCATTGGTACACATGTGCCCAACATTTTTGACTAATTATCAAGTCATGGATGCCTCCCCCATGGTGGGATAACCCCAAAATTCCACCTTTAGACTTAAGTCAAAAGCTTGAACACCTTAAGGTTTACACTAGGACATTTAGGTGCTTACTGCCTTTAGTGTTTCCTTTGTTCAAACTTGTCTTCCATGAGTAATTTGGTTCTCCAATAGCACTTTCATACCATTTATATCCTTCCCATAACTCTCCAAGTCTCTTTCTTGAGAGCTTTCCAATTGAGTACCCGAATTTCCAAAACCTCACAAAAAGGTCCATAGGTTGCTTGACAAACAAGCAATCCTTAAGGCTTTTCTTGGGGGCCAAGTTACCAACTTGGAAAACTTTTAAGGAAGTGTTGATCATGCCTTTTACCCCCCATACTTCAAACACTATGGTGAGAATTACACAATATAATGGTTTTTAGCCATTATGACACAGTTGTAATTCTCTCATTTTATGAGGTGGTAACATGTAACTTCCACTAATAAACTGTATCATTCTAGCCATGTAACCCCCTATTTTATTCACTCCATTATCAAGTATCGATATATGGAAAATCAAGGAATTTTTTTTTACATCAATAGCCCACCTATGGACCAAGTTATGGATTTTTGAAGTTGGTTACAAAATTCTGACAAAATAAATAGTAACTTAGACAATTTTACAACATCATATCTTTGGCTACAGGGCTCCAAATTTAGAAATTCCAAATTCTAGTTCAACATCTAGATGTTCTCTAGATGTGGTCAAAATTTCATACCAATATTCCTTCTACACAGGGAGGTATAGAACTTTCAGTCCAAAGTCCAAATTCTAGTTACTTTATGACCATTTTGCCCATACAAAATTTCATAAGCGCACAAACACTTCATTCACAAAGGGGAAAGCCCTCCAAAGCTGCCCCATATATTTTCATTACACATAGGAGTTACATGCTCTTACATCTAGCAACTTTATGTGGCCAAAACAGAATTTACAAGTAAGCAGCCTATCATTCACACTTAGGCAGCTTTGCACCACATCACTTACATAGCCAAAACATTACTCAAATGTTCACATACTTGTCTCATTTTACATACACTACATTTAAATTCATATATGCACTACAAAATGGTCTTAACTCAGCTAAATATGCAACTTAGGTTACAGGAGTTCCCGAGACACAATCGACTCCAGAATAGGATGCTGGACAGCTGCTGAACAACACAATAAGTACCATCACCAAAAAATACCAAATGTGCTCCTAAAATCAGCAAACTTTCCAGATCATAACTAGAAACATGGAAGTTCATGTACCTGAAATTTTAGATAAAAAATCAAACCACAAAGGTCAGTTTGAATCTGATCTTTCTGCTAGACCTGAAATGACAGAATTGAGAGGAGTAAGTTTGATTGAGAAACTTAGTAAGGGTAACACTTGAATTCAATAGACAATGTAACCATCATTAAAACCTACATCCAAATAAATTAAAAAAAAAAAAACACAATGCATATGTACAAGATATAGCAACCAAATGTAGTAGCCGTTCATAACCAACAAACACATGAAATGCTGCAGTAACAATAACCATAGGTTAGTCCATAGATCATGCAATAAACATAAATAAATCACTATGGCAACCCTCCTCAAGCTAAATCTTTGTCTTAGGAGGATTTTAACACTAATTAGTACTAACTTTTGGGCTCTAGAAACCCAGAATTTTGCTGCCATCACTGTGCACCGCACACTAGGTCAAAAAGCCTTCATTAAGTGCACTCCCCTTACTAAGCTTGGTTCATCAAGCTCATGGCTCTCTTCCAAGCTTAGCCCTACCTCCATGGTTGCTTGAAAATATAGAAAACAACCCATGAGAGCAAGAGAACCCTTACCTTGATAGGTATGCTAAAATTGGAGCTTGATCCTAGGTGCATTCAAGCAATCGCACCAAATAGCTTCCAATTGTGCTTCCTTGACTTCAACTGCAAGTAGTTTTGTGTTTGAAGATATGGTGGCTATGGAGGAAGTGTGGATGAGAGTGCTGGCTTCTTTTTTTCTGGTGGAGGCCAAAATTTGGGAGATAAGGACCAAGAATGGACACTTATATGGTCTTAAGTGCACTAAACACACTTAACAAGCTTAACCAAACTTTATGACATTTTCCTTGCTACAAGACCATGGTTTTCTTTACCTTAATCTCTTAGCCCACATTTGACCTCCTTATCCCATGCCATAGTAGCCCTCCTTATGTGGGATAAGCCCACAAAACTTCCTTTTGACTTAAGTCATAAGCATGGACGACCAAAGGCACACAATAGGACACTTAAGTCCTTCATGCCTTTTTGTGTTTTCCTTTGTCCATACTTGTCTTCTATAAGCAATTTGGTCCTTCAATAGCACTTTCATACCATTCATATCCTTCCCATAACTCTCCAAATCTCTTTTGTGAAAGTTTTGCAATTGAGTACCCGAATTTCCAAAATCTTACAAAAAAGTCCATAGGTTACTTAAGAAACAAGCAATCCTTAAGGCTTTTCTTGAGGACCAAGTTTCCAACTTGGAACACTTTTAAGGAGGTGTTGATCATTCCTTTTACCCCCCACACTTCAATCACTATGGTGAGAATTACACAATATAATGGTTTTTAGCCATTATGACACACTTGTAATTCTCCCATCTTTGTGGGGTGGTAACACTTTCTAAAATCTCATAAAGTATCTCTAAATCAAATTAAAAAAAAAGTAGAAACATCATTGTGGAGCTTTGTAGTTTTTGCTGGAGGAAAATACTTCACCCAAAATTTTTTAGCAAGAGTGTTCCAAGAGGCAATAGAATCTGTTAGGGGCAAAGTCAACAATTGCTTTGCTATTCCTCTCATTAAAAACAAAAATAACCTCAATTGAATACTATAAACACTAGCGTCATTAATTTTAAACTAGTCACATATCTCTAGGAAACCAGCAACATGAGCATTTAGATGCTCATCTGCCAAACCATCAAACAGCACACAATTATGAACCATCTGAATAATGTTTGACTTAATCTCAAAATTTTTGGCATTGACAAAAGGTCTAATAGTACTTGATTTCATCCCTTCAAGTGATGTTTTCACATAATTGGACATAGTCCGAACTGTATTTTGTTTCTCCAAGATTAACTGCTGTTGGTTTCCCACTTCATGCTTTATTTTACGAGGCAGTGGTTATAACTCAAACCTCCTTATATGGCAAAATCACCCTAAAGTTCTTCCAATTTCTGGGTCAATATTCCAAACTTCACTTTGACTGCATTGTGTCGTGCACTAATTTTCCTGCAAGAAAAGAATAAGAAATTATCAAACAAAATAAAAAAAAGATGATAAAATATAAAATACTAGAAGAAAATAAATGACTAAATTAATAAAAATTAGAATTTCAAGTAGCGATCTCAACTATGTCCCTGGCAATGGTGCCAAAAATTTGATAACTCCCTATCTACACTAGTAAAAAAATTTGACTATGGATTCTCAATGATATGGAACCTTTAAAGTAAGCACACTAATTATAATAGCATAGCGTATGGCAAGCATCAATGCGATATTCCGTGGGAACAAATTTTTTTCTCTACTTGTCATAGCCCTAGCTACCACTTCCCTTAGCATAATATAACTTAAAACATTAATCAAGACTCACAAAATAGAAAACTATGCCCAAGGAGTAGCTAAAAGAATGAGAAAAACAAGACTATGTTGGCAGATTTAACTAGGTACTAGAATTTTCCACAAAAAGGTCCAGTTACTACAAAAATTTATAACTAAGCATCTAGATGGCTATTTTTCTTGAAACTTTCTAGATTTTCCCTTTAAGCATCTAAGAATCAGGGAAAATTAAATAGCACAAAATGTACCATGAAATACCTAAAGATTTAATTAGTCAAAGCTTCTGCCAGCACAAGCACAACACAAGCACACAACATTCCTTACAAATGCTCAATACATACAAGTCAATACTTAATAATGAATCTTTAGGTCCTCATAACCCAAGTAGCCCTCAGAATAGAAATATACAACACTATACTTAAAGCTAGCTTAACACATAGCTTGTAAGATTAATATTCAAGCTGACTTGTTAAGTTACAATGGCATCCAGTACAAGAAATCATGTGTAGCCTACACTAACTCTTAAGCTAGATTCCAATGTCTTAAAACAGCTTCCATTTTACCCTTAGTAGCTATAAATGCAAGCCAACCTACTTGTTAGCTAGCTATAAGAGTCACAAAACTAATAGTAAAAGTCAAATAAATAGTTCACCTGAGAGTACTTACACATGCTTTACAAAAACTCTAAGTCTAGACAAAAAATGAGTTACTCAGCCAAGTCTTTCCCTTCATGGCAAGTGAGCTCAGAAAGGTTTAGATAGCTAAGCTATAGTAACCTGGAATGTAGGAAACAACACTAAAATACATAAGTACAAGATGTACAAATAACAAATAAACAACTAATGTAAGCGTTAACGAACACAAGTAGTACAAAGAAGCATGCAACACACACACACACACATACCACATTCAAGGTTCCAATAGCCGTCTTGGCCTAGCAAATAACCACACATAGGCCTCAATTGTTTGCTACCACTAATCACAACTAGCTTCACCAACTCAAAACCTAATGGAACTCATGGAACCAAGGCTCCACTTGTGCCTGAACCAAGTTACATCGCACACATAAGGTTACTTAACCACTTGGCTATTTCTCAAGTGTTCTTAGTTAATTCATAGCTGCCTTCCTATCATCAATCCAACAAACTAAGCTTCAATAAACTGAAGCTAAACCTTACCTTTTGGTTGAACTAGAAATGTAGCAAAAGCAAGTGTAAATCCACCACCATCCGAGCTTTGATAACAAATTCTTTGCTTGATTCTCCTTTTATTGACTTGAATTCATATAGAGCTAAGCTAAACTCTATTTTGGTCAACCTTGAAGCCTTGCCTAACATTCCCTTTCCTCTTTTGCATGGAGAAGAATTGGGGGGTGACAAGTGGTTCAAAATGAGGTCAAATGCCCACTTGTCTCTTCATTTTCTTTGCGTCTTCTATTTATACCTTCTCTTTGGCAATAATTCCACCAGAACCTTGCCAATTTTACCTAAATCTCTTTCAATTTTACAATTAAGTCCCCTTCTGTTAATTTCAACCTAGACTGGGTAGCAAACTTCCTCAATATAATGGTTTAAGGATCCAAGAAAATAATTACCAAAGAGATAACTCTTGCTTGATTTTCCAATTAAGACATTGAATTTAAGAATTTGTTGTCCTAACCTTCCTGACAACCTTACTTAACAAGTTATCCCTCTTCAATTTTAGGGCGTGCCTTTTTCTGTTTAGTGGAAGGAAGCATCACTACTCAATCATTTTCTTTTACTTAGTTGATCAATTATGAGGATGGTTTATCAAACTTCTAAAGATTAAATTAATAAATCAAATAAAATAAAATAAATATTGAACAACAAGAAAACAAATAATATGAATTAACCATCAAGAAATATCCTACTTATATTTGAATCTCCCTTAGAAATCCACTGTACTACACTAATTTTGAGTTAATAGGCATATAGTTACCTTGAATCATGACAAACTCCTAAACAAGATTAACTCTTTTCTACAATATACCCTAATCCTAATTTCTTGTCTTTTGTCACTATCTATCTCTTTTTACTCAAAACTACTGAAAAATCATATGAAAACCCTAACAGCGGTCCATTATGCTTATAGACATTGTGAAGTTCAAGATGTTGTCTCGCCTCTAGATATAAAAATTTATGAAACATTAATGACACGATTCTTGACATTGGCGTGACAATAGATGTGGGTGTGTTTGCTCAATCACAAGCATTTTTTATGCTAAAAAACCAATAGAAGTGTAGCATGATATCTCGCATAGTCATGTTCAAAGGCAAGTTCACTAAGATTTCTTCAAAATCATCGATTTCAGCTCCAAAAAATCCTCAAAATCCTTTATTTCCATAAATGAGTTCAAATATAACTCAAAAATGAAATTTGAACAAATAAATCATCAATTCCTATCAAATGTACTCAAAAGACTAGAAAATTTCAAGGAAAATCGTAGAAAAAAATGTATAACCTAGCACATATCATGTGTGAACTTAAGC
This sequence comes from Aquilaria sinensis, assembly GCA_005392925.1. Lineage (NCBI taxonomy): Eukaryota > Viridiplantae > Streptophyta > Magnoliopsida > Malvales > Thymelaeaceae > Aquilaria > Aquilaria sinensis. Next base: position 116,477 of record SMDT01003294.1, read on the forward strand.
AAATCTATTTTGTGTCTTCTTAAGTCCAAGGGTTTTCAATCTATATTTCGTAAGTCTTATTCAGACTAGATTATCATGCTTCCATGTGTTTTAACAAGTTTGTCATACACTTTCTTATTTTCCAATAGCTATGTCCTTAGTACATATAAGCATGTTGTTTTTAGCTCTAACCCTAGAGGCCTTATTTCATGCATATGCTTAGGTGAAATTGAAAGTAGTAATTTTGAGCATTCATCCATTTATAGTGCATCCAAAGTTATTTCAATGTTACTCTTCAAATTGTGCTAAATTGTTATTCGTCCAAATCTGATGCAAGTGGTCAATAAGTAAAACTAAGTACTTTTCATGGCCTTTCCCAATTTATTTGAGAGCTTTGGGCATTGTTCTCTATTGGTACATTTTACTTTGGTTCATATAGTTACTGCCATGATTAATTCCTTAATTTTGCAAGGGAAAGTAGCTCTGATTGTTGTGCCCAAGACTTTACCTAGGAAAATTGATTTACTGAAGGTGAAGATGAAATTAGGAAGAAAGGTCGAATTGATGAATGAGGTGGACAACCAAGGAACAAAATTCATTCTTGAATCAAGAGGTGTTATATTCCTCATGTTAGTAGAATTTTTTGCCCACATTCGAGGTGAGTACAGCACATATGAATTTCATATTGTTATTAATTCAACTTTTTTGTATTTTGAAGGTATAGATTCAAGAATGAATTGTAGGGGTTGATGATTAACATGACCTCTCATGTCCACCCGGGGTAGACTATGAGAACGTTGACAGCCGAAGGGTTATCACCCATAGGACCTTTGGACAAAAGGACCTGACATATCCTTACAATGGAATGCGACCAACCTCAGAAAGAAGCCTTACACCACCCTCAGAAGTCCACATGAGCAACCTCAGAAATAGAAGTCTGCAATCAATAGGCTTCCCCAATTACTGTAGGAGGAAATTCTCTGCCCGAAGGGGTCTCAAGTCCCCGAGGGGTCCTAAGGGAAGATGACAAATACATAGTTTTGGGTTACCAATGACTAGAAGCTTGTACACACCACTACCCTCTGAGTATAACTACCTATAGATAGCTAAAAACACCTCTCCCAGAATGCACGGACCGATTCTGGCCGACCATGTGTCCTGGTCTACTTAACTTCGGTATAACGGCCTTTTCTTCCAAGCCTCTTATAAATACATGGGGAGGCTCCTAGGCATAATAAGGGAACTAAAGTACCTTAAGGGGCTTAGCAACATTGTTGTTGCAATGAAGGAAGGGAGCGATAAACTCTGAATGTGCATCGACTTCTAAAATACTAATAACACCTCTAATGGACTTATATCCTTTACCATCAATAGATCAATTGGTAGACTCCACTACCGAATATGGTCCACTTAGCTTCCTGGACGCTTTTAGTGGATATCACCAGATTCAGATGAATCCCAAAGACGAGGAAAAAACTGCACTCATCACCAAAGTCGGCACCTACTGCTACATCAGAATGCCTTTTAGCCTCAAGAATGTAGGAGCCACATATCAGAGGCTAATGAAGAGGGTGTTTGGATCCCAGAATGGGAGAAACATGGAAGTGTACATCAATGATATGATAGTTAAAAGTAAAGCACCTAGTAGTCATATCACAGACTTGGGGGAAACATTCCAGCAACTTTGGAAATTTGTAATCCATCTTAACCTCGAAAAAGTGCATGTTTGGGGTAACTTCAGGCAAATTCCTCAGCTTATGGTATCTGAAAGAGGTTTGGATGCCAATCCAAAGAAGGTTAAGGCCTTGCTTGGGTTCCAAACTCCAACAACTATGAAGGATGCACAGAGGCTCACTAGGCAAATAACAGCCTTTAGCATATTCAGATATAGAGATTGGTGTCAACCATTCTTCAAAGTGCTCACCAAAGTGGCCAAAAATGAAGGCAACCTCGATACAAAAAAACACCTTTCGGATGAAGATTGCCAAAAGGCTTGGGATGAACTCAAAAACTACTTAACCTATTTGCTGACATTTTGACAATTAAGGGAGGCAGAACCTCTAATCCTCTACCTCACAGTTACCAAGAAAGTAGTAAGTTCGATGCTAGTGAGGAAAGAGGAAGGAGGAAAATAGTGGCCGGTATATTACATTAGCAAGTCTTTGCATGGTGCCAAAGTTAGGTACCCACTACTGCAAAAAGCCATAGATGCCTGAGTCATGACAAGTAAGAGGCTTTGGCCCTATTTTCAAGGACATTCTATCATGGTCAGAAGTAACCTACCTCTTCAGGATGTCATGAAGAAGGTGGACCATTCGAGCTAGCTATCAAAATGGTGTATCAAGCTTAGAGAGTATGACATAACGTGCGAAGTGAGAAAGGCCATAAAAGGCCAGGCTTTAGTAGATTTTATCGCCAAACTGCCCAAGATACAGGATACCCTCAATGACCTAAGAGATGAAGAGCCTGAATAGGCACTGTTTGTAGATGGTGCTTCAGGATCAGAACACCATGGAGCTAGCATAATACTCCAAGGCCTCGAAGGAATGGAAGTGTCAAAGCTATCAAGTTCAAATTCCAAGTCACCAACAACATCGCCAAATACAAAGCCCTCGTAGTGGGATTATGATTGGAAAAAAGAGTTATTATGAAGAATCTGAAGGCTTACAGTGACTCACATTTGGTGGTTTGTCAAACGATAGGGGAATACGGTGCTAAAGATCCCAACTTGGCAAAACACCATGACCTCATCAAAAAATTGATCCTAGAATTTGACAAGGTAAAGATGGAAAAGGTTGCTCAGAAAGAGAACATAGAAGTAGACATATTAGCTAAGTCCAAACAGTCCACTGAAGTACTTGATCATCCGAGCATAGCCATAATGGTACTTACTACACCAAACAAGGGGTGGAAAATTATATAAATGAATATCTGATTAGTTCATCCTTACCCGAGGACCCTAATGAAGCTGCGAAGTTACGGAGGTGCTCAAGAAGGTACTTCATGGTTGGGGAAGAATTGTATCAACAAGGGTACGTAAATCCCCTACAAAGGTGTATCAATGAAGAGGATGCCAAAGCAATCCTAAAAGAAGTTCATGAAGGAGTCTCCGGGTACTACATTGGGACTAACACCCTTGCGGGAGTGCTATTTCAGCAAGGATATTTTTGGCCCACTATAAGGAAGGATGCACGATAATTTGTCAAATGATACAATAAGCGTTAGCGGCACGCACCCTTCTAAAGGGCACTTTTGGAAATAATCACTTTAGCTAACTATCCTTGGCCCTTCAGAGTTTAGGGTATTTACCTCATTTGTCCTTTCCCAATGGCCCCTGTAGGAATGAAGTTCTGCATCATTGTAGTAGACTATTTCACAAAGTGGATTAAGGCACAGCCCTTGGCTAGAATTTCAACAAAAGATATTCATAAGTTTGTCTAGAAAAACACCATATGTAGGTTTGCCTGTGCGAGGGTGATAATGGCGAATCATGGTTCCCAGTTCATTGACAAAGCGTTCTAGAAATTTTTCACCAACCTTAGGGTAAAGTTACACCTTACTCCAGAAGCCCACACATAAAGTAACAGACAAGTTGAAGTATCCAACATAACGTTAAAAGATGGATTAAAAAAAAGGTTGAAAGAAGCCAAAGGAAAATGGCCTGGAGAACTCCCCAGTGTATTATGGAGTTACTAAACAACCCATAGAAGAGCTACTGGTGAAACACCTTTTTCACTCGTATTCGGTACTAAGGCTTTTATCCTTGTTGAAGTTGTACAACCTTCCATCAAAGTAAAGGTGTTTGACAAAGAAGGGAACAACCTCGATTTAAGAATGAAACTCGATATGCTTGATGAACATAGGGAGATGGCCAAACCTAGAAGAAAAGCTTTCCAGCAAAAGATAGCCATCGCAGCGAACTTGCATGTCAAACCTAAAGGGATCAGGAAAGGGGACCTCATCCTCTAAAAAGTTGAACTGGAATCCCGGAGACCAACTCATGGTGTACTTTGCGAAAATTAAGAAGGACCAAATTTGGTCCTAGGTCATGTTCGACTAGGAGTCTATAAACTTGGAAATACCGAAGGGGAAGAGTTGAAGAACACATGGCATTCAAACTCTTTGGAAAAATTCTACACTTAGAATTTCTATAAGCTTAGAAATTTCCAAGGAAGTTGTCTAATTATGGGACGGTTTCTTGAAGGAGTCTAGCCGAAGGTGGTAATCACTGAAGTTATGTAAGTGATTTATATATAGCAAGTTTCCCAAAATGTTGCTCATCACTTGGAAAAATCTTCATTACTCATAAATTTTGAAAAATGGTACAATAACACTTTCAAAGAAAGGTTAAGGTTTTGAATCCTTGATAATATCTCTGTCGAGGATAGTATACAACCAAATGTGCTGAGCTTTGCAATACCAAAGATGGTAATTTAGCCGAAAGTGGTGAATAAGTTGAGTAAACAATTAAAGAGAGTTAGTCATTTGATCAGAATGGTGAAAAGGCTTTGTGAGCAAACAAGGCTAGCCGAAGTAATTGATAAGCTGAAGGCTACTAAAATAACTTCAAGAATCGTACTGCTCATGCAATTAGCCAAAATTTTGAAGAAAATGGGTACTCCATTTAAAAATAAAAAGTACAAATGAAGAAGTGCAAAAAAAAAAAGAAAGTAAGGGACCTATGGGTTATCTTGTCCATCTTCAGGCTCCTCGGCTCTTGCATCCTCGACATCATTCCAATCATCATCATCATCATCCTCAACATTTTTGGCCAAATGAGCATGCTTGGGAAGGTTGAGGAACTCCCTCTTTGACCACGCTGAAGGCAGTCCCTCAGGAATGTCGAGGGCATGGAGGAAAGAGATATTGAGGTCTGAAAAATGTGAAAGAATTTGATGGTGACGAAGGTAGAAACTTTCTTGAAATGAACACTTCATCACCTTGTCTTCCTAGGCTTTCTCTACCATCAAATCTTCAAGTTCTTTCTTCTGTATCTCATCTTTTCGTCTTTCTTCTTATTCTTCTTTTTCTATTTCTTTAGCTGATCAACCTTGGTGAAAAGATTAGCGTTGAACCCCTATGCCTTGGTCAAATTAGTAATGGCCTCCTTTTTCCCCTTTTAAAGGACCTTGGCCAAAGAATCATGTTCAACTAGCTTTGCCCCGAGGTCAATGATCTTTAAAGAACATTCTTGGAGAAGCATCTTCTGGCTCTCTAGCACACATCCATAACTCTAGACCATTCCCAAAACACTAAACACAAAGCCTACAAGCAACACAAAACATATGAGCTTGCACTAATACATAAAGACTTGTACTTACACTTATTGAGCTAACTTACACAAGTTAGTGTTCTTACCTCAAGTGCACCTGAAACCCAAATCATAGAACACAAGCTACTCAAGGTTCAACATCATTTCCTAAAACAAATAATTACAGGGCATGAGTTATTTGTATAACTCAATAAGGGAAACATACGGTATTTGTCCAAGTACGCACTTAGATTGAATCAATTCTTATTTCTGATGACCGAAGTGTGGCCACACTAGTTACCTAAGGACTTCGAGAAAGAAGGGAGCTAGACACCTGAGGAATACCACCTCGGCAGAATGCCGGTACCTACCTCGAGAAATCAACGGACCATCTCCCTCGCGAGGGTGACCAAACTAATCTCGGAAACAGGTGATGCCCCAAGGTACCAGCCTGACTCTGGGAAAGGCCCCCACTACGAAGACGGACTTCGACCTAGGGGACCTCAGAGGCTCAGCAGAAGTCATCTAAGAGTCTCTGACACTTCACTCGTACGCCCTGTACGGGCGCCTCACATGAGCTCTAACAAAGTGACACGCCCCCTGTCTTGTCATGTCGGGGTACGATTGTTGCAGCTCATGGCTCGAGGAGCCTGCAGGCGGCCAAGGAATCCCACGCCCAGTAGTACAGGCATCATCCAACCATACACGTGCCACAATCTTAAAGGCTCGTTTCCTCCTTTAAATACGCCAGGCACATCGCCATAAAGGAGGACGCTCCGGCTCCGGCTGGAAGAGAACAGGACAGAGAGAGGCTGGAAAACGGAGGGCACTCTCCCCTTTCCGCATAAATACTCTCCCATTTCCGCATAAATACTCTCCCTCCGGCCCCCAGAAAGACACACCAGGTACATGTCTCTTGTACTTATTACGGTGTTTCCCACTGAAAAAAGGCACTGACTTGGGCGTCGGAGGCTCCTCCCCGGAAAAAGATTCCGGGGACCTCCTAACCATTGTCTTCTGAGTGTTCCAGCTAGGCATCCCTGGAGGATCTTTGTTTCGGGCCCTTTACCACGCCGTTGGAGCTTCACGTCACCTCCTCGCCATGGGACCAAGGAGCTGCTGGCCATCACTTGAGGCGATCCACCCAGGACGCCAATTTTTCCCCAGGACCCCCTGCTGCCTTCATCACCGCACGCAGCGGAGATGCCGGTCCCGCCAATTGGACTGCATCATTTGGCACCGTCTATGGGAAATAGCTCCTCGGTTGCCGAAGTTGAAGATCCGCGTTCTAAGGTGAAGGGACTTTCGAGGTCTCCGCCCGTGCCAAACATTCAGCAGGAAACCGAATAATGGCAGCAAGGGTGCCTCCACCCGTGGATAAATGCCCTCTGACTACTATCATAGGCTTCCTGCGCGAATAGCCATGCCTTGTCATGGTCGAAATGATGCAGTAGTCAAGCTGAAAAAGGCCACAGCTAAGTGCAAACTGAAGCACCTCTGCAGCACTACCTCGATGAGGGGAAAAGTCCCGTGTCAAGTCACAAAAGTGTGGGGAGCAAAGATCAATGAGATGAGTCCCCTTCGGGAAGTAGGCCCCTTCGGGATATGGACTGTGCGAAAAGTGGGGTCAAGATGGCCCAGATCTCCCCGAGTTCGGCACCGGAGGAAAAATCGCCATCTCCTTGGCAACAAAGTCAAGACCCATTGCCCAGAAAAGTCGTATATGACTTCACTAGCGGGCAGAAGGAACCGATTCTACTTCCCTGAACACGCTATTGCTGTCCGAAGTGACCTGCCACTTGCCGACATCACAAAAAAGGGTAGAAGCATTCGGAAAAGACTATAAAAATGGTGCATCGAACTCGGAAAGTACTACGTCATGCATGAGCATAGAAGGGCAGTGAACGCCCAGGTACTGGCAGACTACACCGCCGGAATCCCAAAAGAAGGGAAGGCTGGAACCAATAAGGGAGACAGAGCGAAGGTAGATCCAGAATGGAAACTCCTTACCAGTGGAACCCCAAGCGCAGAACGTCAGGACGCTGGGATACCCTCTCGGAGGCCCGAAGGCAGAGAGGCCATAGAAACGATCAAATTTTGATTATCAGAAGTATTGGGCCATCTGAGTATGGCAAAGCTAGGTATAACGACCTCGCACGAAAGGCTGAAAGATCCTAGCAGGAGAAACCCCGGAACCAAAGGATCCCAAAAATCCTCCTAAAGCGTCAAAAAGTGCAAAGGCATTCCGAACCATATTTTCCTGATCAAGGGAAAACCATGCAGGCAAAGCCTATAGGCAAAGGATTTCAAGAATCCATCATCAGCATGAGAAAGCACTTCAGCCTACTAGCTCAACTGTCGAGCAACAGACAGGCAAGGTTGCCAAAAGAGCTATAAAAAAGGACTACAAAAGAGGTTGGAGAAAGCAAAGGGAAAATGGCCAGGAAAATTTTCTATCGAACCAAAGAAACTCTCAAAGGAGCGAAGAGGGGAAATACCTTTCTCATTTATCTCCAGTACAAAGATGGAAAATGACAAGGGTTTTCCCAAGATCCCTTGGCCGAATGTGATTGGGAAAAAATGGAAAACCATGAGGGTTTTCCCAAGATCCATTGGCCGAATATGATCGGGAAAGGATGGAAAATGACAAGTGTTTTCCCAAAATCCCTTGACCGAATGTGGTCGGGAAAGGATGGAAAACGACAAGTGTTTTCCCAAAATACCTTGACCGAATGTGGTCAGGAAATGATGGAAAATGACAAGTTTTTTCCCAAAATCCCTTAACCGAATGTGGCGGGGAAAAATCCCTTGACCAAATGTGGTCGGGAAAGGATGGAAAATGACAAGTGTTTTCCCAAAATACCTTGACCGAATGTGGTCGGGAAAAATCCTTTGACCGAATGTGGTCAGGAAAGGATGGAAAACGACAAGTGTTTTCCCAAAATCCCTTGACCGAATGTGGTCGGGAAAAATCCCTTGACCGAATGTGGTCGGGAAAAACCCTTGACCGAATGTGGTCGGGAAAGGATGGAAAACAAAAAGTGTTTTCCTAAAATCCCTTGACCGAATGTGGCCAGGAAAAATCCCTTGACCGAATGTTGTCGGGAAAGGATGGAAAACGACAAGTGTTTTCCCAAAATCCCTTGACCGAATGTGGCTGGGAAAAATCCCTTGACCAAATATGGCCGACAAAAGAAGGCTAGGATGGGCCTAAGGGAACTTTGTTAAACAACAGACAAGCCCCCGAAATATTGATGGGAGAAACAAATGACAAGGATTTTCCCAAAATCCCTTGACCGAATGAGGTCGGGAAAAATCCCTTGACCGAATATGGTCGGGAAATGATGGAAAACGAGAAGTGTTTTCCCAAAATCCCTTGGCTGAATGTGGTCGGGAAAAATCTCTTGACCGAAGGTGGTCGGGAAAAGATGGAAAACAAGGAAACAGCAAGTGTTTTCCCAAAATCCCTTGGCTAAATGTGGTCGGGAAAAATCCCTTGATCGAAGGTGGTCAGGAAAAGATGGAAAACAAGGAAACAACAAGTGTTTTCCCAAAATCCCTTGGCTGAATGTGGTCGGGAAAAATCCCTTGACCGAAGGTGGTCGGGAAAAGATGGAAAACAAGGAAACAGCAAGTGTTTTCCCAAAATCCCTTGGTTGAATGTGGTCAGCAAAAATCCCGTGACCGAAGGTGGTCGAGAAAAGATGGAAAACAAGGAAACAACAAGTGTTTTCCCAAAATCCCTTGGCTGAATGTGGTCGGCAAAAATCCCTTGACCGAAGGTGGTCGGGAAATGATGGAAAACAAGGAAACAGCAAGTGTTTTCCCAAAATCCCTTGACCGAAGGTGGTCGGGAAAAGATGGAAAACAAGGAAGGTTTTTAACCAAAAATGGTCGGGACAATAATAGTAAGCGAGAAGTATTTCGCAGTTCCTTGACCGAATGTGGTCGGGATCGTTGAAAAAGATCACTCGAAATGTTGGCAGAGATTTCTCAAAACACTTAGCCAAAATTATGAGAATTCACTAAATCGAAATTTTGATATAGGAAGAAGGTTACAAAGAAAAGAAAAACACGAAGAGAAAGAAGAAGGAAAAAAGCCCTAGGATATCTAGGGGGCCCCGGCGTCATGGGAAGCTCCAGCTCCGCTGTCTTTGGCCGACGTCTTCAGAAATAAGGCAGGTGACAGGTTGAGGAGCTCTATCTTTGACCAAGCCCACCGAGGACCCTCGAGAATATCCACGGCCGCCAAAAAAGAGAGGTCAAGGTCTGGATACTTCTTGTGAAACTGATTACGGGCTAGGCAGAAATCGTCCTGAAAAGCAACCTTCGTTGCCTAGACAGCTTTGTCCTTAGCCACGTGTAAGTCATCTGCCTCATTCTGAAGATCCGACACCTCCTTCTGAAGGGTTGCAACCTCCTTCTCCAGTTCTTTCACCTTCTTCTTGTTCTTAGAGTCCTTCTTCAGCATGTCGACCTCGGTGCGGAGGTTAGCATTGTCCTCCTTTAGCATGCCGACCTCGGGCTTGAAGGCTGGCATTGTCAGCAAGAGCCATTGCCAAGAGAGCGGTCTCTTCCTCCTTCTCCTTTTTAATGGCTTCATTGGCTGAGGTTAAGCTCACAACCTCCGCGCCGAGGACGGACATCTTATGGGAGAAGTCTTTGATGAGGTCATCTTGGCCCCTAAAAAACTCGTCCCGAGCAGCAGCTACCTTCTCCCTGGCTATCAGGCTTAATTCGATGCTGGCCAACGCCGAATCAGCACAGAAGCGTTTGGCCATCGCCAGCTCATTCTCGGCCTGAACTCGTGCCAAAGACTGCTCTGCCGTCCACACCCGAAGGTGCTCGCTGTACCCCAAGAGCTGCAAGAGAGGAGACACTTAGCAAAATTTACAAGGAAAGCCAAAATACGGAGATAAGGAAGTGGGAAGAAAAGTAAAGGGACCAGGGGAGTTACACGGGCAGCGTGCTCAGAAATCTTGGCAACAAGGGTGCCCTCGAAGGCGTACTCCTCGGCAACCGCCTTGGAGGAAGCTTGGGTGAGCATGCCCCTTGCCATCTGGGGAGCCATTTCCCAGCAGTCTTCGGAGAACAGATTCATGTCCTCCGTGAAAGACCAGAATGGCTCCCTTGGGATTTTGTCCTTCGGGATGAGAGAGTACCGAAGAGCCCATCTTCGGGCGTGATCAGTAACCCAGACTGGGGGCGCCAAATCCTCTAAAAAAATAAAGACATAAGTTAGATAAACACCCTCAGTCATGCAAATCGAAAGTATTGAAAAAAAAAAAAAAAGGAGCAAGAGGCAAACCGGGCGGAACCCCAGCAGTGTCCTCGTCAGAGTCAGGGATCTCTTCCACGATAGCAGGAACCTGTTTCCCTTTATCCCTGCGGCATTTCTCCAATTCCTCAGCAGTGGGAACGTGTTCCCCTTCATCCCTTCGGCGTTTCTCCAATTCCTCAGCAGCAGAATCACCTGCTAAGCGTTTCTCCAATTCCTCAGCAGTAGAAACACCTGCTAAGGTACTTAAAGGGATCACCGAGGCGGCAGGACTTGGAACGGTGGCAACAGTAAGCGCCCCCGCAGGAACCTCGGTAGAAATTTCAGCCCCGACAGGAGTCTCAGGCAGGATGGAAGTTGCGATGACATGTTCAGTCCCCGCCGCATCCTCTGGGGGTGGACGAAGGGTGTCTTTCTTCATCTTCTTCGACGCCGAAGATGGCCCGCTTCCAGAAGTCTTGCACCTCTTGGTAGGACCCTTCTTCGTTTGTTCTCCCCTCTCGGTCTGACCAAGAAAAAGGGACTTATAGTAGCCAGCAGATTCGTCACTCATTTCTGAAAAAGAACATCAAGTGTGAGCCTACAAAGACAAAGAATGCTGAAAATTTTGAAAGGAAATTCACTTTCAAAAAACTAGCAAGAGGGAGACATAAGAGGATGCCCGATCTCGGGAGGACAAGAAGATGAGGGCCTTCGGGACAGAGGAAAATGACTTCGGGAAACCGAAAACCAAAAAACCGAAGGAACTCTGAAGCATAACTCACCAAAAGCCTTGCCAAAATCTGGATTTCTGGACGCCGTCGTGAAAAATAGCCGGAAATCGCTCCGCCGTAAGAATTGCGCGGAAAATGGGGAAAAGATAGAGAAAAGGCTCTAGAGCAGATGAGAGCTAAAAATAAAGAGTGAGGCAAAAATGAAGCGAAAGGTGTTTATATAGAGCAAGAAGGGGCACAACCGCCGCGCGAAGGCAAAACGACGCCATAATTGCCCCTCACACGCGAAAAGACACGCCTTTCCCAGCCAGCTCTTGCCACGTGCCACCCATCGCGAGAAACCTGGGCGCGCTTTCTGATATTCTGAAAACCCAGGCGCATCACCCAGAACTGACACACCTAGTTTCAAGACATGACGGTTCGCTGGCCAATGGCAAGAAAAATGAGAAAGTTGGGAGAAATTGGGCACCTCGAGAACGCCAAAAGAACACCAAAAGACAGATAGGTGGCATTTGCCCGAACAAGGCACATCCCTTGGGTGGAAAATGACACACTCTGAAGTCCTGAAAATAGCCCACAAAAGAAAGCATCAGCCGAAGTATCCTTTTCGGCTTTCCGAAGGTGGGCATGTGATGACCGAAGTGTGGCCACATTAGTTACCAAAGGACTTCGGGAAAAAAAGGGAGCCAGACACCTGAGGAATACCACCTTGGCAGAACGCCAGTACCTACCTCGAGAAATCAACGGACCATCTCCCTCGCGAGGGTGACCGAACTAATCTCGGAAACAGGTGATGCCCCGAGGTGCCAGCCTGACTCCCGGAAAGGCCCCCACTACGAAGACGGACTTCGACCTAGGGGACCTCAGAGGCGCAGCAGAAGTCATCTAAGAGTCTCTGACACTTCGCCCATACGCCCTGTACGGGCGCCCTCACATGAGCTCTGACAAAGTGACACGCCCCCCGTCTTGTCATGTCGGGGTACGATTGTTGCAGCTCATGGCTCGAGGAGCCTGCAGGCGGCCAAGGAATCCCACGCCCAGCAGTACAGGCATCATCCAACCATACACGTGCCACAATCTTAAAGGCTCGCTTCCTCCTTTAAATACGCCAGGCACATCGCCATAAAGGAGGACGCTCCGGCTCCGGCTGGAAGAGAACAGGACAGAGAGAGGCTGGAAAACGGAGGGCACTCTCTCCTCTCCGCCTAAATACTCTCCCTCTAGCCCACAGAAAGACACGCCAGGTACACATCTCTTGTACTTATTGTTGGGTTTCGGGAGCCAAACAGCGCAGCGGAATTTAACCGAAACCCTCCAGGATCCAAGTGAAACGGGGTAAACCGGGTGTTCGAAAATTTCATACCTAATTTTCGGTTGAGATCTCTCACTCAACTGTAGAGTCGAATCACAAAACCTGAACAGTTGACGTGTTCAGGCTCTCTATGGTATCCACACGAGCCTCTCGGGATCACCACGCTTCCACCACGTCCCGGCAGATGCGTTTCTCTTGCGCTCGCAGTGCTAGCTTGCGTCCTCCAAGGAATTGCAAGAGAAGAGTGTGGCTGTCCTTTTGGGAGGCTAGGGCAAGGAGACCTGCGAATTTCTCACTAAAAGTTGTATTTATAGTGAGACTCAACTTCCAGGCCTAATGGGTTTCAAAGCCCTAATCCAATTAGGATTTAATTTCGGGCTTAATAATGGCTCAACTTTTGGGCCCATTATTAATACGAAATTAAAGTGAAACCATAACCCAAATAATTAGCCCATGCACTCTAATGATCCAAATAGCTCTATGTGTGCGACCCAATAGGCTCTTACCACGTTGGCAATGATCATAAATCACATTTATGATCATAAGCAATGAGCGGTGTCTAGCAACACATCATTGCTACCCAAGTGACAAGATTGTCGATGATTCGACTAAACCTTTATGATCATCACCGATATATGCCATTGTCCCTTTGTCCAAGATATCAAGACTAAGCACGAGACATGGAATGTGTCACTCTCGTATAGCCCAATCTTTGGTTTCTTGATTACCGAGTAGACCAACTTAAACTGATGACATTGATATCATATATCAACTCATCCGAGCATGGCCATGCATTTTCTAAGTCTCACTCTATCAAGGGGCCCGAAGATATCACTCCCGTTACATAGGAGGGACAAATCCCATCTTGATCATACAAATCCCTCCGCATGATATGTGACATACCCAATGACCTCCTTCAAGTTCACTCAGTTACGAGCAACAAAGGAAAGTATCAAAGTATGTGACTCACATGTAGGGAACCTTGATGATCTTAGGTCGAAGGACTACATATACCATGATCACTATGAGAATCACTTATGACACTCATATAACGATCCATGAAGTGTTCTCATGGTGGGTCGGTCCAGTACACAAGTTCTCCAACTTGTACCCATATGTAGACTACATATCTCATATTAGTCTCCACATATGCTAGTCATTATGTATTATTGCAACCCGCTCCACAATAATACTAGACTAGGGGCGTTTAAGAATATCATTATTCTAGGGTTACAGTTATGCTTATTACGTTACGCAGAAACAAAACAACAAACATAATTGCTGGATTAATGCCTCAATAAAATATCATGACTCAATGTGCAAAAAATACAATCATCTCATGATTGGCTTTTTGGGCACAATACTAACAATCTCCCACTTGCACTAAAAGCCAATCATCCATGTATCTAATACCGATGGACCTAGAATGGCTATCATGCTTCTGCTGCGTAAGGGGCTTTGTCAGTGGATCAGCAATGTTGCTGTCTGTCGAAGTCCTGCATATCCTTACATCACCCCTCTCGATGATCTCCCTGATGAGATGATAGCGTCGGAGTATGTGTTTGGATCGCTGGTGAGATCGAGGTTCCTTAGCCTGTGCGATTGCTCCATTGTTGTCACAATAGAGCTCTATCGGGTCGACAATGCTTGGAACCACTCCAAGTTCAGTGATGAACTTCTTGATCCAAACTGCCTCTTTTGCAGCATCAGAGGTGGCAATGTATTCAGATTCTGTTGTAGAGTCAGCTACTGTCTTTTGCTTTGAACTCTTCCAGCTCACAGCACCACCACCAATACAAAACACATAACCAGATTGCGATCTAAAATCATCCTTATCGGATTGGAAGCTTGCATCGGTGTAACCCCTTACAACGAGCTCATCTTCACCTCCAAAGACCAAGAATGCATCCTTAGTCCTTCGTAAGTACTTAAGGATGTTCTTAACAGCTGTCCAGTGACTCTCACCAGGGTTCGATTGGTACCTACTCGTCATGCTCAAAGCATATGAGACATCGGGACGAGTACATATCATGGCATACATGATAGATCCAATTGCTGAGGCATATGGAATCTTACTCATGCGCTCTCTCTCCTCGGTTGTACTCGGACACTGAGATCTAGAAAGAGTGATACCATGTGACATGGGCAAGAATCCTTTCTTGGAATCTTGCATGCTAAACCTCTTTAGCACCTTGTCAATATATGTACTTTGACTTAGGCCAAGAAGCTTTCTAGATCTATCTCTATAGATCCTGATGCCTAACACATAGGCTGCTTCACCCAAGTCCTTCATAGAGAAACATTTCCCCAGCCAAGTCTTCACAGACTGTAGCTCAGGAATGTCATTCCCGATGAGTAGTATGTCATCTACATACAACACCAAGAAGACAATAGCGCTCCCACTAACCTTCTTGTAGACACAAGGTTCATCTTCATTTTTGATAAAACCAAACTCTTTGATTGCATCATCAAAACGAAGATTCCAACTTCGAGAAGCTTGCTTCAGTCCATAAATGGACCTTTGCAACTTGCACACTTTATTGGCATTCTCAGGAGTGACAAAACCCTCAGGTTGTGTCATGTACACATCCTCAAGTAGCTTTCCATTTAGGAATGCAGTTTTGACATCCATTTGCCATATCTCATAATCATAGTGTGCAGCAATAGCAAACAAAATTCGGATGGATTTAAGCATAGCAACTGGTGAAAAAGTTTCATCATAGTCAATACCATGAATTTGCTTGAAACCTTTTGCAACCAATCGTCCCTTAAAGGTAATCACATTACCATCCATGTCAGTTTTCTTCTTGAAAACCCATTTGCACCCTATGGGTTTTACCCCTTCAGGTGGGTCAACCAAAGTCCATACTTGGTTTTCATACATGGATTCCATCTCGGATTTCATGGCCACTAGCCACTTCTCAGAGTCAGGCCCCGACATAGCTTGTTGGTAGGTTGTGGGCTCATCTTGATCCATGAGCATCACATCACCGGTGTGAGTCACGAGAAATCCATATCTCTCGGGCTCACGCCGAATCCTACCAGTCCTACGTGGGCTTTGTGCTACAGGAACAGACTCTTGAACCACAACATCTTGTGGTGTCTGTTCAGGTTCCATTTCAGGTTCAATGTCTCCTTGTTGTTCTTGAATTTCTTCAAGTTCTACTTTCCTCCCACTAGTTCCTTTAGAGATAAACTCTTTCTCCAAAAAGACACCAGTTCGAGCAACAAACACTTTTTGCTCAGAGGGATTGTAGAAATAGTAACCCTTTGTTTCTTTGGGATACCCAACAAAAAGACATTTTTGAGATTTGGGCCCTAGTTTGTTAGAGGATTGACGTTTTACATAAACATCACAACCCCAAATCTTCATAAAAGACAAATTGGGACGCCTCCCACTCCATATCTCATATGGTGTCTTTTGAACCGATTTAGATGGAACTCGGTTTAGTGTAAAAGCGGCTGTTTCTAGAGCATGTCCCCAAAAGGAGTTTGGAAGGTCAGCTTGACTCATCATAGAGCGAACCATGTCTAACAGAGTTCGATTTCTCCTTTCAGATACACCATTCTATTGAGGTGTACCTGGTGGAGTGAGTTGTGATACTATACCACACTCCTTCAGATAGTCAAGGAATTCTCGATCCAAGTACTCTCCACCTCGATTTGATCGAAGCACTTTGATACTCTTCCCGAGTTGATTCTCTACTTCATTCTTGAATTCTTTGAACTTTTCAATGGATTCTGACTTGTGTCTCATAAGATACACATAGCCATATCTGCTAAAGTCATCAGTGAAAGTAATGAAGTATTGGAAACCTCCTCTAGCTTGTGTAGACATAGGGCCACATACATCACTATGTATGAGTCCTAGTAAGTCATTAGCCCTTTCACTTTGCCCTGTGAATGGGGCTTTGGTCATCTTGCCCAACAAACATGACTCACATGTCTCATATGATTCAAAATCAAATGAGTCCAAGAGTCCATCCTTATGGAGCTTGGATATGCGGGTCTCATTTATATGGCCCAAGCGACAGTGCCAGAGATAGGTCGGGTTTGAATCATTTAATCTGACCTTCTTGGTATTCACATTATAGATTGGATCTTCGAGGTCTAGAACATACAACCCATTGCTAAGTTGAGCACTACCATAAAAGATTTCATTCAAATAAATAGAACAACATTTGTCCTTTATTATAAATGAAAAACCTTTCTTGTCCAAACAAGAAACAGAAATCAAATTTCTACTAATAGTAGGCACAAAGTAGCAGTTGTCTAATTCTAAAACTAATCCACTAGGTAAAGTGAGAACATAAGTCCCTACGGCTAAGGCAGCAACCCTTGCTCCATTTCCAACACGTAGGTCCACTTCACCTCGGGCCAATCTTCTACTTCTACTTAGATCCTACACATTTGCACAAATGTGAGATCCACATCCAGTATCCAATACCCAAGATGAGGAAGTAGAAAAGTTAGCCTCTATAACAAAAATACCTGAAGTGGAAGTCTTACTTCCCTTTTCCTTAGCAAGTTCTTCAAGATAGAGCTTGCAATTGCGCTTCCAGTGTCCAGGTTGCTTACAATGGAAGCACTCCCCTTCCTTTGCCACACCACCCTTTGGTTTCAGTGCAGTTGAAGAAGAACTAGCATTGGACTTTCCATTAGCTTTATCCTTCTTCTTGTTGGCTTTTCCCTTTTCCCTTGCCCTTTTGAACCATCAAAATGGGCTTAGCCTTCTTAAGGTTTTGCTCAGCAGTTCTCAACATGTTGAGTAATTCAGGGAGGGACTTGTCAAGGTCGTTCATGTTATAGTTCATGACGAACTGACTATAGCTTTCAGGCAACGATTGCAAGACTACATCAATAGCCAACTCTTTCTGAAGAGCAAATCCCAAATTCTCAAGATTCTCAATGTACCCAATCATCTTGAGCACATGAGGACCCACGGGACTTCCCTCAGACATCTTGCACTGAAACAATGCCTTAGAGGTCTCAAACCTCTCATGCCTAGCTTGCTCTTGGAAAAGCATTTTGAGATGTTCGATCATATCGAACGCCCCCATGTTCTCATGTTGCTTCTGAAGCTCAGATTCCATGGTAATAAGCATGAGGCATGCAACATCCAAAGCATCATCAGAATGCCTCTTGTGAGCATCCCTTTCAGCTCTTGGAGCAGTGGCAGCAGGCTCATTCGGAATGGGCTGCTCTAGGACATAAGCCTTTCTCTCTTGTTTGAGGACTATCCTCAAGTTTCGGTACCATTTGAGAAAGTTGGTCCTATTCAGTTTTTCCTTCTCAAGGATCGATCGCAACGAAAGTGTCGATGTGTTTTGTGCCATGGTTATCTACAACAGTAAATATGCAGTGTAAGAGTCATGTATTTTAATTCATTTAATAAGGACTTTTATTAAACGATACTCCCACTATTTTCCTCAAAATAATAACCCTCGATATTATTTTGGAACACCTCGGCGCTAAGGTATTCTAGTGGGCCAAGATCCATATTTGACCACAACCTGAGTCAGCTTTGGCTTTTCTCTCAAGTTACAGCTATTTAGGTAGGCAACTCCTTGCCAATTGCATCTTATGCAACTCTTGGATAGTTGGGTGAACAACACTTGTCCAAGCTCATCTCATGAACTTAAGCCCAACTCTATGCCTCTAAGTCCCTAATCCTATTAGGATGACTTAGTTAAGTCGAACCCAAAGTTAGTAGTTTGGATATCACTATTATCCCATCGCGCCTTACCAAGATGAACATAGGTGCTTTGCTTTGGCAAACCCACCTAATGTTGATCAAAGTCTTGACGAGTGCCAACATTTGGAAGGCATCACATTTAATGACTTAATATTTGTTTGAGGGATTTTTCTTTTTTTTTCTTTTTTCTTTTGATCTCACCAATTTGTTATCTCCGGTTGTTTTATACATGCATCACATACAAATATAAAACATGCATCTCATGCTTACAAGAAAATAAACGTGACATGGTTATAGCCCAAACTATGCGATATTCTCAAGCCAATGAGAATATCATAAAAGCCTAAGAAAAGAAAAGGGTCTTCACAAGCTCCTTCTCTTCCTTTCTTGGTTGCCCTTTTGTTGTCACCTCCTTGGACAAACCACCTTGGATGATCCTTGGACATACCACCTTGGATGATCCCATAATGCACCATTACATCAATAAGAGAAACCTCGAGTTACATTCGAGGGGAGTAAGGTGAGAAGAGAATGTACAATGAGAGTGATAAGAAAAGGCACGACTCGCAGGCCGTATTTACAAGTACAACCAATCAAGGGCTATAACCATGCACCATGCTTCAAACACCAATCAGCATATCATGTCAAATCTCATTCAACAAAGATGCATGCCAATTTTCACGTGTTGATTAACCAGTTTTTATTTATGTGGCGCTTCGCATACGGCGCTCCCGCTGGCCGGTCAACGGACGGTGGTTCCGCTGATCGGTCAGCAGACGAGGTCAACGGGAGCTGTCCTTGCAGGGGGTGTGGGGGGCAGCGCCTCCCGGCGCAAAAAATTCTCTTACAATTGCTTAGCCCGAACTCTTCTATTTCGCGCAAGTAGGCACCCGAGACTCCTCCATTTGAGCCACCAAAAATACCTTACTTTCGGTGCCCGAACAGGTCGAATCCGAACAAAGCTAGGGTTTTTGCAACTATTGCAAGAATCCTAATCCATATCGGTATCTCATACTATTCAATTTCGGGTTAATCTCATTAACCAATTAGTGTCATTTCTTCAGATACGTCATATGTTCATTACGAGTTTCGGTTTCATGCATCATGAATCATTCTAATTAATCATGGCCGAAAAGCAACCGAACACATAACATCATGCGATTCAACACTCAATCCCGATTTAGGGTTTCACCAGTAGCTCTGATACCACTGTTGGGTTTCGGGAGCCAAACAGTGCAGCGGAATTTAACTGAAACCCTCCAGGATCCAAGTGAAACGGGGTAAACCGGGTGTTCGAAAATTTTCATACCTAATTTTCGGTTGAGATCTCTCACTCAACTGTAGAGTCGAATCACAAAACCTGAACAGTTGACGTGTTCAGGCTCTCTATGGTATCCACACGAGCCTCTCGGGATCACCATGCTTCCACCACGTCCCGGCAGATGCGTTTCTCTTGCGCTCGCAGTGCTAGCTTGCGTCCTCCAAGGAATTGCAAGAGAAGAGTGTGGCTGTCCTTTTGGGAGGCTAGGGCAAGGAGACCTGCGAATTTCTCACTTAAAAGTTGTATTTATAGTGAGACTCAACTTCCAGGCCTAATGGGTTTCAAAGCCCTAATCCAATTAGGATTTAATTTCGGGCTTAATAATGGCTCAACTCTTTGGCCCATTATTAATACAAAATTTAAGTGAAACCATAACCCAAATAATTAGCCCATGCACTCTAATGATCCAAATAGCTCTATGTGTGCGACCCAATAGGCTCTTGCCATGTTGGCAATGATCATAAATCACATTTATGATCATAAGCAATGAGCGGTGTCTA
Source organism: Aquilaria sinensis (assembly GCA_005392925.1). Taxonomy (NCBI): domain Eukaryota; kingdom Viridiplantae; phylum Streptophyta; class Magnoliopsida; order Malvales; family Thymelaeaceae; genus Aquilaria; species Aquilaria sinensis. Next base: position 136,526 of record SMDT01003294.1, read on the forward strand.
GCAACACATCATTGCTACCCAAGTGACAAGATTGTCGGTGAATCGACTAAACCTTTATGATCATCACCGATATATGCCATTGTCCCTTTGTCCAAGATATCAAGACTAAGCACGAGACATGGAATGTGTCACTCTCGTATAGCCCAATCTTTGGTTTCTTGATTACCGAGTAGACCAACTTAAACTGATGACATTGATATCGTATATCAACTCATCCAAGCATGGCCATGCATTTTTCTAAGTCTCACTCTATCAAGGGGCCCGAAGATATCACTCCCGTTACATAGGAGGGACAAATCCCATCTTGATCATACAAATCCCTCCGCATGATATGTGACATACCCAATGACCTCCTTCAAGTTCACTCAGTTACGAGCAACAAAGGAAAGTATCAAAGTATGTGACTCACATGTAGGGAACCTTGATGATCTTAGGTCGAAGGACTACATATACCATGATCACTATGAGAATCACTTATGACACTCATATAACGATCCATGTAGTGTTCTCATGGTGGGTCGGTCCAGTACACAAGTTCTCCAACTTGTACCCATATGTAGACTACATATCTCATATTAGTCTCCACATATGCTAGTCATTATGTATTATTGCAACCCGCTCCACAATAATACTAGACTAGGGACATTTAAGAATATCATTATTCTAGGGTTACAATTATGTTTATTACGTTACGCAGAAACAAAACAACAAACATAATTGCTGGATTAATGCCTTAATAAAATATCATGACTCAATGTGCAAAAAATACAATCATCTCATGATTGGCGTTTTGGGCACAACACTAACAATCTCCCACTTGCACTAAAAGCCAATCATCCATGTATCTAATACCGATGGACCTAGAATGGCTATCATGCTTTTGCTGTGTAAGGGGCTTTGTCAGTGGATCAGCAATGTTGCTGTCTGTCGAAGTCCTGCATATCCTTACATCACCCCTCTCAATGATCTCCCTGATGAGATGATAGCGTTGGAGTATGTGTTTGGATCGCTGGTGAGATCGAGGTTCCTTAGCCTGTGCGATTGCTCCATTGTTGTCACAATAGAGCTCTATCGGGTCGGCAATGCTTGGAACCACTCCAAGTTCAGTGATGAACTTCTTGATCCAAACTGCCTCCTTCGTAGCATCAGAGGCGGCAATGTACTCAGATTCTGTTGTAGAGTCAGCTACTGTCTCTTGCTTTGAACTCTTCCAGCTCACAGCACCACCACCAATACAAAACACATAACCAGATTGCGATCTAAAATCATCCTTATCAGATTGGAAGCTTGCATCGGTGTAACCCCTTACAACGAGCTCATCTTCACCTCCAAAGACCAAGAATGCATCCTTAGTCCTTCGTAAGTACTTAAGGATGTTCTTAATAGCTGTCCAGTGACTCTCACCGGGGTTCGATTGGTACCTACTCGTCATGCTTAAGGCATATGAGACATCAGGACGAGTACATATCATGGCATACATGATAGATCCAATTGCTGAGGCATATGGAATCTTACTCATGCGCTCTCTCTCCTCGGGTGTACTCGGACACTGAGATCTAGAAAGAGTTATACCATGTGACATGGGCAAGAATCCTTTCATGGAATCTTGCATGCTAAACCTCTTTAGCACCTTGTCAATATATGTACTTTGACTTAGGCCAAGAAGCTTTCTAGATCTATCTCTATAGATCCTGATGCCTAACACATAGGCTGCTTCACCCAAGTCCTTAATAGAGAAACATTTCCCCAGCCAAGTCTTCACAGACTGTAGCTCAGGAATGTCATTCCCGATGAGTAGTATGTCATCTACATACAACACCAAGAAGACAATAGCGCTCCCACTAACCTTCTTGTAGACACAAGGTTCATCTTCATTTTTGATAAAACCAAACTCTTTGATTGCTTCATCAAAACGAAGATTCCAACTTCGAGAAGCTTGCTTCAGTCCATAAATGGACCTTTGCAACTTGCACACTTTATTGGCATTCTCAGGAGTGACAAAACCCTCAGGTTGTGTCATGTACACATCCTCAAGTAGCTTTCCATTTAGGAATGCGGTTTTGACATCCATTTGCCATATCTCATATTCATATGTGCAGCAATAGCAAACAAAATTCAGATGGATTTAAGCATAGCAACTGGTGAAAAAGTTTCATCATAGTCAATACCATGAATTTGCTTGAAACCTTTTGCAACCAATCGTCCCTTAAAGGTAATCACATTACCATCCATGTCAGTTTTCTTCTTGAAAACCCATTTGCACCCTATGGGTTTTACCCCTTCAGGTGGGTCAACCAAAGTCCATACTTGGTTTTCATACATGGATTCCATCTCGGATTTCATGGCCACTAGCCACTTCTCAGAGTCAGGCCCCGACATAGCTTGTTGGTAGGTTGTGGGCTCATCCTGATCCATGAGCATCACATCACCAGTGTGAGTCATGAGAAATCCATATTTCTCGGGCTCACGCCGAATCCTACCAGACCTACGTGGGCTCTGTGCTACAGGAACAGACTCTTGAACCACAACATCTTGTGGTGTCTGTTCAGGTTCCATTTCAGGTTCGATGTCTCCTTGTTGTTCTTGAATTTCTTCAAGTTCTACTTTCCTCCCACTAGTTTCTTTAGAGATAAACTCTTTCTCTAAAAAGACACCAGTTCGAGCAACAAACACTTTTTGCTCAGAAGGATTGTAGAAATAGTAACCCTTTGTTTCTTTAGGATACCCAACAAAAAGGCATTTTTGAGATTTGGGCCCTAGTTTGTCAGAGGATTGACGTTTCACATAAGCGTCATAGCCCCAAATCTTCATAAAAGACAAATTGGGATGCCTCCCACTCCATATCTCATATGGTGTCTTTTGAACCGATTTAGATGGAACTCGGTTTAGTGTAAAAGCGGCTGTCTCTAGAGCATGTCCCCAAAAGGAGTTTGGAAGGTCAGCTTGACTCATCATGGAGTGAACCATGTCTAACAGAGTTCGATTTCTCCTTTTAAATACACCATTCCATTGAGGTGTACCTGGTGGAGTGAGTTGTGATACTATACCACACTCCTTCAGATAGTCAAAGAATTCTCGATCCAAGTACTCTCCACCTTGATCTGATCGAAGCACTTTGATACTCTTCCCGAGTTGATTCTCTACTTCATTCTTGAATTCTTTGAACTTTTCAAAGGATTCTGACTTGTGTCTCATAAGATACACATAGCCATATCTGCTGAAGTCATCAGTGAAAGTAATGAAGTATTGGAAACCTCCTCTAGCTTGTGTAGACATAGGGCCACATACATCACTATGTATGAGTCCTAGTAAGTCATTAGCCCTTTTACTTTGCCCTGTGAATGGGGCTTTGGTCATCTTGCCCAACAAACATGACTCACATGTCTCATATGATTCAAAATCAAATGAGTCCAAGAGTCCATCCTTATGGAGCTTGGATATGCGGGTCTCATTTATATGGCCCAAGCGACAGTGCCAGAGATAGGTCGGGTTTGAATCATTTAATCTGACCTTCTTGGTATTCACATTATAGATTGGATCTTCGAGGTCTAGAACATACAACCCATTGCTAAGTTGAGCACTACCATAAAAGATTTCATTCAAATAAATAGAACAACATTTGTCCTTTATTATAAATGAAAAACCTTTCTTGTCCAAACAAGAAACAGAAATCAAATTTCTACTAATAGTAGGCACAAAGTAGCAGTTGTCTAATTCTAAAACTAATCCACTAGGTAAAGTGAGAACATAAGTCCCTACGGCTAAGGCAGCAACCCTTGCTCCATTTCCAACACGTAGGTCCACTTCACCTCGGGCCAATCTTCTACTTCTACTTAGATCCTACACATTTGCACAAATGTGAGATCCACATCCAGTATCCAATACCCAAGATGAGGAAGTAGAAAAGTTAGCCTCTATAACAAAAATACCTGAAGTGGAAGTCTTACTTCCCTTTTCCTTAGCAAGTTCTTCAAGATAGAGCTTGCAGTTGCGCTTCCAGTGTCCAGGTTGCTTACAATTACAATGGAAGCACTCCCCTTCCTTTGCCACACCACCCTTTGGTTTCAGTGCAGCTGAAGAAGAATTAGCAGTGGACTTTCCATTAGCTTTATCCTTCTTCTTGTTGGCTTTTCCCTTTCCCTTTCCCTTTTCAACCATCAAAATGGGCTTAGCCTTCTTAAGGTTTTGTTCAGCAGTTCTCAACATGTTGAGCAATTTAGGGAGGCACTTGTCAAGGTCATTCATGTTATAGTTCATGACAAACTGACTGTAGCTTTCAGGCAACGATTGCAAGACTACATCAATAGCCAACTCTTTCTGAAGAGCAAATCCCAAATTCTCCAGATTCTCAATGTACCCAATCATCTTGAGCACATGAGGACCCACGGGACTTCCCTCAGACATCTTGCACTGAAACAATGCCTTAGAGGTCTCAAACCTCTCATGCCTAGCTTGCTCTTGGAAAAGCATTTTGAGATGTTCGATCATATCGAACGCCCCCATGTTCTCATGTTGCTTCTGAAGCTCAGATTCCATGGTAATAAGCATGAGGCATGCAACATCCAAAGCATCATCAGAATGCCTCTTGTGAGCATCCCTTTCAGCTCTTGGAGCAGTGGCAGCAGGCTCATTCGGAATGGGCTGCTCTAGGACATAAGCCTTTCTCTCTTGTTTGAGGACTATCCTCAAGTTTCGGTACCATTTGAGAAAGTTGGTCCCATTCAGTTTTTCCTTCTCAAGGATCGATCGCAACGAAAGTGTCGATGTGTTTTGTGCCATGGTTATCTACAACAGTAAATATGCAGTGTAAGAGTCATGTATTTTAATTCATTTAATAAGGACTTTTATTAAACGATACTCCCACTATTTTCCTCAAAATAATAACCCTCAATATTATTTCGGAACACTTCAGTGCTAAGGTATTCTAGTGGGCCAAGATCCATATTTGACCACAACTTGAGTCAGCTTTGGCTTTTCTCTCAAGTTACAGTTATTTAGGTAGGCAACTCCTTGCCAATTGCATCCCATGCAACTCTTGGATAGTTGGGTGAACAACACTTGTCCAAGCTCATCTCATGAACTTAAGCCCAACTCTATGCCTCTAAGTCCCTAATCCTATTAGGATGACTTAGTTAAGTCGAACCCAAAGTTAGCAGTTTGGATATCACTATTATCCCATCGCGCCTTACCAAGATGAACATAGGTGCTTTGCTTTGGCAAACCCACCTAATGTTGATCAAAGTCTTGACGAGTGCCAACATTTGGAAGGCATCACATTTAATGACTTAATATTTGTTTGAGGGATTTTTCTTTTGATCTCACCAATTTGTTATCTCCGGTTGTTTTATACATGCATCACATACAAATATAAAACATGCATCTCATGCTTACAAGAAATAAACGTGACATGGTTATAGCCCAAACTATGCGATATTCTCAAGCCAATGAGAATATCATAAAAGCCTAAGAAAAGAAAAGAGTCTTCACAAGCTCCTTCTCTTCCTTTCTTGGTTGCCTTTTTGTTGTCACCTCCTTGGACATACCACCTTGGACGATCCCATAATGCACCATTACATCAATAATAGAAACCTCGAGTTACATTCGAGGGGAGTAAGGTGAGAAGAGAATGTACAATGAGAGTGATAAGAAAAGGCACGACTCGCAGGCCGTATTTACAAGTACAACCAATCAAGGGCTATAACCATGCACCATGCTTCAAACACCAATCAGCATATCATGTCAAATCTCATTCAACAAAGATGCATGCCAATTTTCGTGTGTTGATTAACCAGTTTTTATTTATGTGGCGCTTCGCATACGGCGGTCCCGCTGGCCGGTCAGCGGGTGGTGGTTCCACTGATCGGTCAGCGGACGGGGTCAAGGGGAGCCGCCCTTGCGGGGGGCGTGGGGGGCAGCGCCCCCCGGCGCAAAAAATTGTCTTACAATTGCTTAGCCCGAAATCTTCTATTTCGAGCAAGTAGGCACCCGAGACTCCTCCATTCGAGCCACCAAAAATACCTTACTTTCGGTGCCCGAATAGGCCGAATCCGAACAAAGCTAGGGTTTTTGCAACTATTGCAAGAATCCTAATCCATATAGGTATCTCATACCTATCAATTTCGGGTTAATCTCATTAACCAATTAGTGTCGTTTCTTCATATATGTCATATGTTCATTACGAATTCCGGTTTCATGCATCATGAATCAATCTAATTAATCATGGCCGAAAACCAACCGAACACATAGCATCATGCGATTCAACACTCAATCCCGATTTAGGGTTTCACCAGTAGCTCTGATACCACTGTTGGGTTTCGGGAGCCAAACAGCGCAGCGGAATTTAACCGAAACCCTCCAGGATCCAAGTGAAACGGGGTAAACCGGGTGTTCAAAAATTTTCATACCTAATTTTCGGTTGAGATCTCTCACTCAACTGTAGAGTCGAATCACAAAACCTGAACAGTTGACGTGTTCAAGCTCTCTATGGTATCCACACGAGCCTCTCGGGATCACCACGCTTCCACCACGTCCCGGCAGATGCGTTTCTCTTGCGCTCGCAGTGCTAGCTTGCGTCCTCCAAGGAATTGCAAGAGAAGAGTGTGGCTGTCCTTTTGGGAGGCTAGGGCAAGGAGACCTGCGAATTTCTCACTTAAAAGTTGTATTTATAGTGAGACTCAACTTCCAGGCCTAATGGGTTTCAAAGCCCTAATCCAATTAGGATTTAATTTCGGGCTTAATAATGGCTCAACTCCTTGGGCCCATTATTAATACGAAATTAAAGTGAAACCATAACCCAAATAATTAGCCCATGCACTCTAATGATCCAAATAGCTCTATGTGTGCGACCCAATAGGCTCTTGCCATGTTGGCAATGATCATAAATCACATTTATGATCATAAGCAATGAGCGGTGTCTAGCAACACATCATTGCTACCCAAGTGACAAGATTGTCGATGATTCGACTAAACCTTTATGATCATCACCGATATATGCCATTGTCCCTTTGTCCAAGATATCAAGACTAAGCACGAGACATGGAATGTGTCACTCTCGTATAGCCCAATCTTTGGTTTCTTGATTACCGAGTAGACCAACTTAAACTGATGACATTGATATCATATATCAACTCATCCGAGCATGGCCATGCATTTTCTAAGTCTCACTCTATCAAGGGGCCCAAAGATATCACTCCCGTTACATAGGAGGGACAAATCCCATCTTGATCATACAAATCCCTCCGCATGATATGTGACATACCCAATGACCTCCTTCAAGTTCACTCAGTTACGAGCAACAAAGGAAAGTATCAAAGTATGTGACTCACATGTAGGGAACCTTGATGATCTTAGGTCGAAGGACTACATATACCATGATCACTATGAGAATCACTTATGACACTCATATAACGATCCATGTAGTGTTCTCATGGTGGGTCGGTCCAGTACACAAGTTCTCCAACTTGTACCCATATGTAGACTACATATCTCATATTAGTCTCCACATATGCTAGTCATTATGTATTATTGCAACCCGCTCCACAATAATACTAGACTAGGGGCATTTAAGAATATCATTATTCTAGGGTTACAGTTATGCTTATTACGTTACGCAGAAACAAAACAACAAACATAATTGCTGGATTAATGCCTCAATAAAATATCATGACTCAATGTGCAAAAAATACAATCATCTCATGATTGGCTTTTTGGGCACAATACTAACACTTATTACGGTGTTTCCCACTGAAAAAAGGCACTGACTTGGGCATCGGAGGCTCCTCCCCGGAAAAAGATTCCGGGGACCTCCTAACCGTTGTCTTCTGAGTGTTCCAGCTAGGCATCCCTGGAGGATCTTTGTTTCGGGCCCTTTACCACGCCATTGGAGCTTCACATCACCTCCTTGCCACGGGACCAAAGAGCTGCTGGCCATCACTTGAGGTGATCCACCCAGGACGCCAATTTTTCCCCATAACCCCCTGCTGCCTTCATCACCGCACGCAGCGGAGATGCCAGTCCCGCCAACCGGACCGCATCAATTTCCATTAGTTGTTTAGTTCACATTGAGCTATAAATTCATACATAAGTTTGCCTCCCTATGTAGGAATTCTAGTACTTGCCATTTCTTAGCTAGCTACCACAAAATCATTATATACCTAAAGCTAAACATAGCCCTTAACAGCATTAAAGGATCATATAGTTCATAAACTATCCCCTAAGAGCCTAGTGTTGAACAAGATTGAAGTTTTCAACTTAAAATTATTGAAGAACACATGTTTCCCTTACCAACTTATCCTTTAACCTCTTGGCCAAAAGTTCAAATGTTGGAGTCCAAGCTTAGAATGAGATCTCCAAAGTTGCCTATCACCGAAATGCACTTAAACAAGCTTGAATCTCAAATGCAACTTCAATTTATCATCAATTCAGAAAAAATCTATGCCTCCAATGTCAAGAACACTAAATTAGCCTAACCTAGGAGTCTTGACCCAAGATGAAGTGGTTTGACTAAGTGGACACATGCAAATTTGGTTAGGTGCCTCATGGGGTAAAAACGGTTCAAATGCTACCCTTAGTGACTCTATTTCTTTCGTGGCACATAGTACTCCTGCCACAAGTTTTTATATCAAGATAGTCACTCGAATATGTGTTTAAAGTAGTCCCCAAGCTTCTAAACTCGCTACTAAAGCTTTAGGTCCTTCAAACATTTGCTCAAGTACTCTCGGTTGACATATTCTTGATATAACCACATGTACCCACTAGGCTTATCACATATACCCTTCACCCATGTACAAAATTTAGTTCTCCACTTATATTTTACTTCAAATTTCACACAAGCCTAGTATGGAAATGATGGTTATGAGAACCTCCCTTCCTTAAAGAATTTGGTCCTCCAAATTCTTCATTAGCTTTGGATAAACTTTAGGTAATTCCTTGCAATCTCCTCTTATACTTCCCAGGTTGCGTCTTCCTGTCTATGGTTACTCCATTGAACTTTTATCGTGGAAATCCACCTACTCCTTAACTTTCTTCTATCTTTTGCTAGGATTTTGGTGGGCACTTCTTCATAAGATAAACTTGCTGTTATAGGTGCACTAACAGGTAAAATGACTTGCTTGGAACTTGGTATGTACTTTTTTTGCAAGTTTACATGAAAAGTATCATGTATATGCCCAAGTTCAAGTGGTAAGTCTAACTTGTTTGCTACATTTCCAATCCTAGCCAACACCTGGTATGGTCGTATGTGCCTTGGGGCTAGTTTCCCTTTCTTCCTAAATCTTACTACTCCTTTTGATAGCTGAACTGCTATCGCTTTGGTCCACTGACTTTGGAGAAAGAGGGAGCCAAACACCTAAGGTATACGACCTCGGAAGCCCCATCGTACCAACCTCAGAAAAGTACCATATCGCCTCTCCAGTAGACGATGAATGAATTGACTTCGGAAGAATAAGAACACCCCGAAGAAACGGTATCACCCCAGGGAGAGGTCCTTGCTCGTCCCCCTAAAAGGTAACATCGGCCGAAGGGACCTCGGAGGAGCGATGGGTGCCACGAAGGAGTCTCTGACATATTCGCCCATATGCACTAGACATCGACCTCAAGCACTTTGACAGGCCACTATAGTCTGCGCTCTGACACGAAGAGACACGCTTCTCGACAAACCACTGCCCGATAAAGCCTGCAGGCGGTTGGCCACTCTTCTGCTCAGAGGTACGGATGGCATCCGTCCATACACGTGTCACAATCCGAGTGGCTCATTTCCTCCTATTTACAGTAACGGACGCTCTCGGTAAAAGGGGGCTGGGGCTGGACAGGGGCTTTTTGGGCTCCAGGTTCTAGCTTCCTCCCCTTTTTCCTCTGGACATGCCAGAAAAATGCCTCCGGCGAGATTCTTTCCCCTCTGTGCATACCCGAGAGATACTCCCGGCAAGTCTATTTTGTGCTTACTCTTCGTCATTTAGAGGCACTGACTTGGGCGTTGGAGGCCCCTCCCCGGAAAACCACTCCGGGGACCTCCTAACCCCTATTTCTTGCATGTTTCAGGCCGGACTACTTGGGGGCATCCCCTCTTCAGGCTCTCTCCAGCACCGGAAACCCTTCTCGGCCACCGCTATCCACCATCGGACGGCCACGCACGGCATTCCTCAGGATGTCCCTATTACCCCCGTCGTGGAGCCACGGCGGGGACATAAATGATGGCCAACTAAACGCCATCAATTCCTGTTACCCCCGTCGTGGAGGCACGGCGGGAACATAAATGATGGCCAACCAAACGCCATCAATTGGCGCCGTCTATGGGAACTTTCCAGGTAGCCGTGGTCGAAAACTCGGCGTTCTAAGGACAAAGGCTCCCTGAGGCCCCCGTCCGCGCCGGAGACTCGCCCGGCAGCCGAACAATTAAGAGCAGGGACTTCCCATCCCGAGGACGATCCTCCTCCGAATATTGTCGTGGCTTTCCTGCATAGTTTCCCACACGTCGCCGTGGTCGGAGTAGTGCAGCGGGTAGACCGAAGATGGTTGTGTGCAAATTCGAGCCGAAGTCTCCTCTCTCAATCCTTTCAACGAGAGAAGTAGTGGTGACCCAAGAGTTCAGGGGGAAAACAAAGATTAGTGGGATGAGTACCCAAAGGACATGCTTCCCTTCGAAACATGATGGACGGGAAAAGTAGAGTCGGTGCTATCCAGACCTCCCCGTTGAAAGAGTTCGGGCCAAAGAAAGGTTGCTGTTCCTCTGGTAGCAACACTGAATCCACTACCCTGAGAAGATGCCTACGCTTTGATATTAAAACAGGCAAAAGGCTACGATCCTACTCCAACGGACACACTACCATCGTCCAAAAATGAGTCGCCCTCGCATGACGTCATAAGAGGGAATAGGGTAATCGGGCAAGTGCACCGAACTCCAAAGATATTACATCGCGCACAAGCCTAGAGGGGCAATATAAGACCAGGCGCTAGCAGACTATTGCCAAAATTCCAGAAATGGAAAAAGGTGAAATCCAACGAGGACCGGATATAGGTGAAATCCAAAAGAAGGAACTCCCAGCCGAAGAAATCCCAGGCGCAAAAATACTGCGGCGCGGGAACGGTACCTCGGAGGCCCGAGGATAGGGAAGGCTCCTGAGTTAGCATATTCGGTTAATTAAGTGTTGGACCACCCAAGCTCGGCATCGCTAGGAATAAAAACCTAGGACAACGGAAGGAAAAATACCCCGCAAAGAGGCATCTCCCAAGAATACTGAAAATCTTCATGAAATGGCGAAAAGGACAGAAAATGTTCCAGACAGTCTTCCTTGATTGAAGAGGAATGACATCGGTAGGGAAGCCCAGGCCCGTTATAGAAAGGCATCGGCAGAAAGAGGTGCAAAATAGCGCGTAAAAAGAGGTGCGAACAAATGCGTCTAAAAAAGGACGAGAATGGCCAAAACAAAAAAATGCACCAGCACCCGAAAAACTGCCTTCGGAATAAAATACCCGAAAGACTCCCGTCGGAGTGGGTAATCCCAAGAGACTGCCCTCAGCCCTCTAGGCAAATACGGTTCACTGTCAACAACGCCTGAAGTGAAATGCTATGAGAAAGCAGTAAACTACTTCGTTTGGCGAGACAAGATAGAACCCCTACTGATCAAGCAGGCAAAAGGTATACAAAAATCTGCTTAAAGGAACATGATGCATGAAGATGGCATATTATTGCTGGTAGCATAATGACTTCAGTCTTTAGGCGAAGGAAGCCAAAAAGTTCACCATCAACTTCGGAATAAAATACCCGAAAGACTCCCGTCAGAGTGGGTAACCCCGAGAGACTGCCCTCAGCCCTCTAGGCAAATACGGTCCACTGTCAACAACGCCTGAAGTGAAACGCTATGAGAAAGCAGTAAACTACTTCGTTTGGCGAGACAAGACAGAACCCCTACTGATCAAGCAGGCAAAAGGTATACAAAAACCTGCTTAAAAGAACATGATGCACGAAGATGGCATATTATTGCCGGTAGCATAATGGCTTCAGTCTTTAGGCGAAGGAGGCCAAAAAGTTCACCATCAACTTCGAAGTGAAATGACATTTCAGTCCGCCAGCTTAGTTCTCAAGCAACAAGCAAGTGGAGCCCCTGAATAGAATTACACACAAGGGACTACGGAAAAGTTGGGAGAAGCAAAAGGAAGAAGGTCCAGAATGGCTGAGAAAATTCCTTGATAAATTTGGGAAATTATCAGACAAACTTCCCGAAAAACCACAAGGAGAAAAAACCTTCCCTACTCGCCTGCAAAGACCAGTGCCCACTTGGAGCAATACAGCTACCAAATGAAGCGCGACTGTTCGGCGGAAAGAGGAAATAACCTCGGTTTGATGACTGAACTCGACCGATTAGCCAAACATCGAAGGAAGAACAAGCTCGGAAGGAATGCTCAGCAAAGGAAGAAATAGCCTCGGATTGGGGAACCAAACTCGAGCCACTCGCCGAAGCATGAACGAGCTTAGGAGAAGTGTTTTGTCGGCAAAAGGTGGCCGTGAGCGCAAAAATTGCGCCAAACGCCAAAAGGAGATCTCATCCTCCAAAAGGCCAAGACAGAACCCTGAGAACTACCTTAGGGGAGAACTTCTGCCACTAGGAAAAAGGACCTCGCTTGATCCAGGGCGAGGTCCGAAAGAGAGGATTATCAGCTTGGCAGCGTCAAAGGGAGAAAATCGAGAAATACCCTAGAAGATTTCTATACTTAGAATTTCATTCTATACTTAGAATTTCTAGATGAACAAGCTATACTTAGAGAAATTTCTCTTTTCTCCTGTACAGGTTACCTGCTGAACAAATCTGAAGCACACGTGCCCGAAGGCTAAGTATAGATAGAATGACGAGGACAGACTAGTGTTCGCCTGAAAAGTCTTTGTCAAATCAGGGTGGCCGAGAAAGCGAGATCGGCCAGCAGAAAGGGCAAGGAGTGGCTTTCCGAAATCCCCTAGCCGAAAGTAGCCAGGGCAACTGGAAAACAAAAATTGCTCAAGCCAGACAGAGCGAAGAAATGAAGAAGAACCCATTAAAGAAGGTCTTTTGTACAAGAGGAGTACAAGAGGAGCGCGAAAATGAAAAACCCTAGAATGTCTAAGGATCCCCAGCGACGCGAGAAGTTCCGGCTCCCGTGTCTCTAGCCGTCGCCTTCGGCACATGTAGAGGAACAGGTGGCAGGTTGAGGTGATTAGCTTTCGACCAAGTCCACCGAGGACCCTCGGGAATATCCAGGGCCGCAAGAAAGGAGGTCTCGAGGTCCAGGTGTCGTTGCAGAAATTGATGACGAGCTAGACAGAAGTCATCCTGAAAGGACACCTTCGACATTTGGACGGCTTTGTCCTTTTCTACGTCTAACAAGTCCACCTCATTCTCAAGACCAACAACCTCTTTCTTGAGACCCAGGACCTCCTCCTTAAGATCGGCAATCCTCCTCACCAATTCCTTTACGTTCCTTTTCTTCATCGCACTCCTCCTCAGAAAATAGACCCTGGCTTGAAGAGCCATTTTTTTGGCAAGAGTTTTCTTCAGAAGGGCAGCTTCTTCTTCTTTCTCCTTCTAAATAACCTTATAGGCCAACGTCAAGCACACAACCTCCTCGCTAAGGTCACGCATTTTGTGGGAAAAGTCCTTCAAGAGGTCCGATTGGCCTATCAGGAACTCATCCCAGAGCTGGGCCATCTTCTCCCTGGCTATGCGCCTCAACTCGACATTAGCTATGTCCGAGTTAATACAGAAGAGCCTGGCCTTCTCCAGTTCACTTTCAGCCCGAGCTCAGGCAGAAGACTGCTCTGCCGCCCAAACTCGGAGGTGCTCACTGTACCCCAAAAGCTGTGAAGAAGAAGGAGAAAATCCTCAGTGAAAGCAGCATAAGGGAAGGCAAAACACTTGGGCAAAAATGAGAAGGCCAAAAGAAACACCTGAGCGGCGCGCTCAGAAACTCTAGCGGCGAGGATATCCCCAGAGGTGCACTCCTCGGCAACTACCTTAGAATATGCCTCGGTAAAGACGCCCCTCGCCATTTGGGGAGCCGTCTCTTGGCAATCCTCGGAGAATAAGTTCATGTCCTCTGTGAAAGACCAAAATGGCTCCCTCGGGACTTTGTCTTTCGGGAGAAGGGAGTCCCGAAGAGCCCATCTTCGGGCATGGTCAACCATCCATACTGGGGCCGCTCGGTCCTTTGCAAAATGGAGGGGCGCGAGTCAAGAAGGGCTCCCTGGAAACACAAGTTATGAGGGAGCAGGTGTCAAAAAAGAATTCAACGCAAACCTGGCGCAACCCCGGTAGCCTCATTCACAAAGGCCGGAATGTGCTTGCCTTTATCCTTGTGACGTCTCTCCAGCTTTTTAACAGTAGGACTCTCGGGCAAAGAGCCTAGAAGTTCCACCGACGAGGTATGACTCGACGGAGTGAAAAGGGTGACTACTCCGGCAGGCACCTCGACTGCAGCAGTATCAGCCTCAAAAGATGTCGCAGCTACTTCGGAGGGGGTAGCAACTCTGGTGGTTATCAGAGTAACATCAACCATGGCGAAGGTTGCAATAGCGTCGGTGGAAGTGGTTATCGCATCGGTTGAGATAGCAACCTTGGTGGAAGTAGCAATGACTTCATCGACCTCCAGCACATCCTCCGAAGGTGGAGTAAGGGCCCTCTTCTTTGACTTCTTGGCCGAAGACGGTCCGCTCCCAGTAGACTTGCGTCTTTTGGAGCCACTTTTCTTTGCTTGTTCTCCCTTCTCTACCTGACCAAGGAAGAGACTCTTGTAGTAGGCGGCAGAATCATCAGCCATCTATGAAAAAAGGGAAAAGCATCAGTATAAGTCCAAAAAGGCACTAAAACTGAAGATGTGAGTCAAAAAATGGTTAGCCAAAAAAGGAGCTTTGGGAAAGAAAGGAAAATGTTAGCAAAAACTGAAAAAATATGACTTCGATAGGCTGAGAAGTTAGCAGAAGTTGAACGATTCCCGAGGAAGGCACTCACGAAAGGCCTTGCCGAAGTCAAGATTCCTGGATGCCGTCGTAAATAATGGCCGGAAATCGCTCCGCCATGCAAACCGTCCCTGAAAGAGATGGAAAAGGCGAGAGAAAACGAGAGCAAGGGTGAGATCAAAGAAAAAACAAATAAGAAGAATGGCAGGAGGAGGCTTATATAGAGCAGGGAAGGGCAATTGAAAAGGCATCATAACTGCTGCGTGGGAGTAAAACGTCACCGTAATTACTCTTCCCACGCAAAAAGAAGTGCCATCCCAATTGACGCTTGCCACGTGTCGACCATCGCGGGAAACTAGGGCATGTTTTCTGACATCCTAAGATTTGGGTCCATCCCCAGATTGACATGCCCAGTTTCAAGGCATGACAGTCCACTAATTTGAGACAGAAAAAATTAGATTGGAAATCTCGAGGACACCGAAAGCCAGGTATGCGACATCAGCCCGAGCAAACTATGCCCTTAAAATGGCGAAGTGCCTTCCTTGCAAACGATATAAGCCGGATCCTCTGAAAAGTGCTCCTGAAAGGGCTACAAGCCGAAGTTACACTCCGGCTTTCCGAAGGAGGGCATGTGATAGCCAAAGTTCTATCGCCCTGGTCCACTGACTTCGGAGAAAGAGGGAGCCAAACACCTGAGGTATACGACCTCGGAAGCCCCATCGTACCAACCTCAGAAAACTACCATATCGCCCCTCCAGTAGAGGACGAATGAATCGACTTCGGAAGAATAAGAACACCTCGAAGAAACGGTATCACCCCGGGGAAAGGTCTTTGCTCATCCCCCTAAAAGGTAACGTCGGCCGAAGGGACCTCGGAGGAGCGATGGGTGCCACGAAGAAGTCTCTGACTTATTCGCCCGTACGCACTAGACGTCGACCTCAAGCACTCTAACAGGCCACTGCAGTCTGCGCTCTGACACGAAGAGACACGCTTCTCGACAAACCACTGCCCGATAAAGCCTGCAGGCGGCTGGCCACTCTTCTGCTCAGAGGTACGGACGGCATCCGTCCAAACACGTGTCACAATCCGAGTGGCTCATTTCCTCCTATTTACAATAGCGGAGGCTTTCGGTAAAAGGGGGCTGGGGCTGGATAAGGGGTTTTTGGGCTCCAGGTTCTAGCTTCCTCCCATTTTTCCTCTGGACAAGCCAGAAAAATGCCTCCGGTGAGATTCTTTCCCTTCTGTGCATACTAGAGAGATACTCCCGGCAAGTCTATTTTGTGCTTACTCTTCGTCATTTAGAGGCACTGACTTGGGCGTCGAAGGCTCCTCCCCGGAAAACCATTCCGGGGACCTCCTAACCCCTGTTTTCTGCATGTTTCAGGCCAGACTACTTGGGGGCATCCCCTCTTCAGGCTCTCTCCAGCACCGGAAACCCTTCTCCGCCACCGCTATCCACCATCGGACGGCCACGCACGGCATTCCTCAGGAGGTCCCTGTTACCCCCGTCGTGGAGCCACGGAAGGAACATAAACGATGGCCAACCAAAAGCCATCAATTCCTGTTACCCCCGTCATGGAGCCACGGCGGGAATATAAACGATGGCCAACCAAACGCCATCACCTTTCATAGGTGAAACCTTGAGCCATACCCAATATCTTTCTCAAAATTCCAGGTCTCTTCTCCTTTTCTGGTTTGCATAAGACTTTTGTTTATCATTAGCAGCTTTGATCCTTGCTTGGATCAATTTTATCTTCTCAGTGGTTTCCCTAATGATTTCTAGTCGTAACTCTAGTTTGTCTCCTAGTTCATGCCAGTGGTGGGGAGTAATGCATTTTCTCCCATAAAGAGCCTCATATGGTGCCATTGCAATCACTTAATGGTACCCATTGCTGTATTAGAATTCTACTAAGGGTAAGTGCACATCCTATTCTTCGTGAAAATCTATCACACAACATCTCAGTATATCTTCCAAAACTTGAATTGTTCTTTTTGTTTGCCCATCTGTCTATGGATGGTATGCTGAGCTAAACTTGAGTTTAGTGCCTAAAGCTTGGTGTAGAGATTTCCAGAACCTAGAAACAAACCTAGGATCACTATTTGAAATAATATCATCAGGTGCTCCTTGAAGTCTCACTGTTTCCTTTATGTAGAGCTGGGCAAGCTGGTCCAATGAATCAGTGAGGTTCATAGGTAGGAAGTGGACTGCTTTGGTCAGTTTGTCTACCAGACCCATATGGTATTATGTCTCCTTCTTGTTACTGGCATTCCCATTACAAAGTCCCTAGATATGGATCTCCACTTTCTCTCAAGTATAGGTAAGTTTTGAAGCTTCCCTCTAGTTTTTGGTACTCAACCTTTACTTGTTGGCACACTTTAAACTTAGCTACATAAGCTCCAAGGTCTTCATATACAGCTGCCAAAAATAAGCTTTAAGCTTGAGTGTTCTTCTTCCAAAATTTGAGGTCTAAGGTTATCCCTTTTAGGTACATACAGCTTATTCTAGAAGTACAAGAGTCCTTGTTTGTAGGAAAAGCCTGGGAATAGTTCTCCCCTCCTTTTGCCAAACACCAAGTCAACCTTTTCATCACTAAGTTGTGCTTCTTTGATGAGTTTCTTCCATTCAGGTGTAATAGTGAGCACATTTAACTATTGAAACTCCCATTTCATCCACTGCCTTGCTATGCAAGTTAGGCTAAGGCTTTCGGACTTACTTCATTCTTTCCTCCTTTAAGTACTTCAGTATAACTTCTGCTCAATGGATCTTCCACCACATTAGCTTTGCCAACCAGTTATTCAATCATACAGTTAAAGTTGTTAAGGTATTCCAACCACCTCCTCTGTCTCATATTGAGGTCTTTCTGGGTAAATAAATATATGAGGCTCTTCTGGTTAGTGTAGACCTAAAATATGTTTACTAGTAAATAATGCCTCCATTGTTTGAGTGCAAAGACCACAACTGCCTGCTCCAGGTCATGCACTGGAAAATTCTTCGTATGTGGTCTTAGTTGTCCTGAACAATAAACAATTGCCTGTTTGTCCTATATTACAACACAGCCTAATCCTACTTGGGATGCATTAGTGTATACCTTATATGCCTTTTCAAGGTTTGGTAGCACTAATATAGAGCCATAGTCAATTTCATCTTTAGTTTTGGAAGCTATTCTCACATTCACTTCCCCAAGTAAATTTCTGATCTTTCCTGGTTAACTGTGACATTGGAGTTGGCAGAACATAAAATTTAGGTACAAATCTTCTGTAGTAGCCAGCTAATCCTAAAAAACTCATAACTTCCTCAACATTCTGGGGTTGCTTCCAATCCAAGATGGCTTTGACCTTTTTATGATCCACAGCCAATCTTTGGTCATTGATTACATGCGCTAAGAATCCAATCTCTCATGTCCAAAACTTACACTTACTCAACTTTCCAGACAAGTTGTGTTCTTGGAGCAAGTCAAGTGTAAGCCTCAAATGCTCCTTATGAGTTTCCTCATCTTTTGAGTACACCATTATATCATTAATAAAGACTACCACAAAGTGGTCTAAATATACTCTAAACATTTTATGAATAAGATCCATAAAAAAGAAGGTGCATTTGTGTTACCACCTTACAAAAATGGGGGAGTTGCAAGTGTGTCATAATGGCTAAAAGCCATTATATTGTGCAATTCTTTTCATAGTGATTGAAGCATGAGGGTTAAAAGGTATAATGGACACCTCCTTAAAAGTGTTCCAAGTTGGTAACTTGGCCCCTAAGAAAATCCTTAAGGATTGCTTATTTGTCAAGCAACCTATGGACTTTTTTGCAAGGTTTTGGAAATTTGGGTACTTAATTGCAATGTCTCAAGAAAGAGCTTTGGAGAGTTATGGGAAGGATATGATTGATATGAAAGTGCTATTGGAGGATCAAATTGCTCATGGAAGACACATTTGGACAAGGCAAACACTAAAGGCATCAAGGACCTAAATGTCTTAGTGTAAACCTTAAGGTGTTCAAGCTTTTGGCTTAAGTTAAAGGGTAAAGTTTTGTGGTTATCCCACTGAAGGGAGGCTGGTTATGGCTTGTAAATGGGTCAAAAATATTGGGCACTTGTATACCAATGAGTTTAAGACAAAAAAACCATAATTAGTGAGAAGGAAAATGACATAAAGTAAGGTTAAGCTTGTTAAGTGTGTTTTGTGCCCTTAAGCTCATTTAATCCTATTTAAGTGGCCAATTCACTTATCTCTATGCCATTTTTAGCCTCCTCTACCCCAAGAACATAGCCACACTTCCTCCATAGCCACCATACCTTCAAACTTGCAATTGATTGAAATTGAAGGCAAAAGGAAGGAATTGGATGCAAACTAGAGTTATTGCTTGGATTCCTCAAGGATCAAGCCTGACTTTCGGCCTACACATTTTGGTAAGGGTTCTCTTACTATCATTGGTTATTTTCTATATTTTGAAGCAGCCATGGAGCTAAGGCTAAGCTTGGAAGAGAGCCATGACCTTGATGAACCAAGCTTAGTGAGGGGAGTGCACTTATTGAAAGTTTTGTGACCTAGTGTGAGGTGCACAATGATGGCAGTGAAGTGAGGGTTTCTAGAGCCCAAAGTTAGTACTAACTAGTGTTAAAATCCTCCTAAGACCAAGCATTATCTTGAGGAGGGCTGCCATAGTGATTTGGTTATGTTTATTATGTGTTTTATGGACTAACCTATGGCTTATGTTGTTGCCGCATTTCATGCGTTTGATGGTTGTGAATGGTTGCTGCCTTTGGTTGCTGTATCTTGTATATATGCATTGTGGTTATGTGTTTTGGTGTCTTTGGATGCAGGTTTTGATGATGGTCACATTGCCTAGTGAAACCAAGTGTTACCCTTACTAAGTTTCTCAATGAAACTTACTCCCCTCAATTCTGCCATTTTAGGTCCAGCTGAAATATAACCTTCAAACTAACCATTGTAGTTTTTTTTTCCCTTCAATTTTTAGGTACTTAAACTTCCATATGTCTAGTTGTAATCTGGAATTTTTGGTGATTTTAGGAGCACATTTGGTAATTTAGTGATGTTGCTTATTGTGTTACACAACAGCTATCCAGCATCCTGTTTCTGGAGTCCATTGTGTCTTAGGCGGTCCTGTAACTTAGGGTGCATATTTAGCTAAGTTAAGACCATTATGAAGTGTATGTATGTATGTACATGTAGTGTATGTAAAATGAGACAAGTATGTGAACATTTGAGTAATGTTTTGGCTATGTATGCGATGTGGTGCAAAGCTGCCTAAGTGTGAATGATAGGCTGCTCACTTGTAAATTCTGTTTTGGCAACTTAAAGTTGCTAGATGCAAGATAATGTTTTTCCCATCTATATTGGACATGTATGGGATCACCTTAGAGCACTTACCCCTTGTGAATGAAGTGTTTGCACACTTGTGAAACTTTGTATGGGCAAAATGGTTAAAAAAGTGACTAGAATTTTGGCTTTGCACTCAAAATGCTGTATCTCCTTGTGTAAAATGAATCATAGTATGAAATTTTGACCAAACTTAGAGCACATCTAGAGGTTGAACCATGATTTTGAATTTCTAAATTTAGAGCACTGTAGACAAAGATATGACGTTGCAAATTTGGCAAAGTTACTATTCATTTGGTCAATTTTTGTGCATAATTGGGCTATTGAAGTAAAAAAATTCCTTGGTTTGCTCGAAGTCTCTAATTGATAATGGAGAAAATAAAATAGGCAGGTACATGGCTAGAATGATACAGTTTATTGAAGGAAGTTACGGGTGCAGTGGCTAGTCACTAGAACTTAACATGATTGCCTAATGTGTGGTAGCCAACATTAAGACTTGTACTAGTGTTGTCCTTCTTTGCTGCCATGGTGTGCATAAAATGTGAATATGTTTGTAATGGTTGCACCAATATACATGCATTTACATAGTGCTCAAGAGGGCCATTTGGGTATGCACACTAAAGGTATTGTTCTGATGGCCTGCAGAACATACCAATCCTGGGAGTTTTAGATGCACAATTTTGGAACCATAACAGGACTAACAGGACTACCCCAGAGTGGGTAATAATTTGTGAGCCCAAATAGCATCACAATGTACTCAAAGTGTCCATACCCTATCTTGGAAGCAATTTTGGGTATGTCTTCTTCTTTAACCCTTAACTGAAAGTAACCTGACCTGAGGTCAATTTTGGAGAACAATTTTGCCCCTTTTAGTTGGTCAAACAGGTCCTCAATCCTTAGGAGAGGATACTCATTCTTAATGGTCAAGGCATTTAGCTTTATGTAATCAATATAGAGCCTAAGGGTTGCATCCTTCTTCTTCACAAACAAGACAGGTGCTCTCCATGAAGACACACTAGGTCTAATGAACCCTTTCTCAAGCAACTCTTCTAGTTGCTTCTTTAGCTTTACCATTTTAGGTATTGACATTCTATATGGAGCTGTAGACACAGGAACTGCTCTTGGTTCTAGCTTAATCTCAAATTCCACCTCTCTTATAGGTGGTAGTCCAGGTAAGTCTGTTGGAAAGACCTTTAGGTGCTCATGAACTACAGAGATTTGGCTTAGCTCACTAGCAACTCCGTGCTTATTTTATCCCAAACATTCATGCTCACCTACTAGAGGAACTTTTCTACTAGTTGAAGTTGGCATTCTGAGACTAGCTCAAGTGATTCATGTAGTTTATATGGTTCACAACTAGGAACTAATAGTTGCCTTGCATGGTAGTCTATTACCACTTTGTTTTCACTTAGCCAATTCATACCTAGTATTATGTCATAGTCATATGTGTCCAACACTATTAGGCCTACCTTAAGTTCCAGCTTATCATGCCTAATCAAACAATTCTTAACTATGTGATAAGTAAACAAGATTTCTTTGACTGTGATCTTGACTAGGTACATATTTGTCATGTTTGTTATTTCCAAGTTCATGACTTTTACCAATTTGGAAGAAATTATTCACAGTGAAGTTCCAGTATCAAACAAAGCATATACTAACTGGCCATTATGGTAAATGATACCTTTTAGGTCTCTTCTGCTTAGCCTCTGGTGGCTAGTCTCTTTATCTACTGCCTCAGCCTCTAGTGAATCTTGCACTCTTTTTGTTGTCTCAAACTAAAACACTCTGCCACAAGGTGGATTCTACCTCCTTTGTTCCTGTGCCAGTTTAGCATTTGATTCTCTCTCAGGTTATGCACATTGGGCTTCATCAGGGGCATTGGTGGTTGTCCTCTAGGCTACCTAGTATTTAATCTCCCTAGCATCTTCTTCTCATCTTCCTTCATGGGACAACCTCTCACCCAATGGTCTGGCACTTCACACTTGAGGTAACCATTTGTAAGCTTGAAACATGGCTTGTTGCCATGAAACTTCCCACATGTAGACCATTATAGACCATATTGTTGTGGTCCTTTTTCATTCTTGTTTTCCCCCCTCCAGTCAGCAGGCTTACCCTCCTCTCCTACTCTCTTCTTATGCCCCTTGTGTATGCCATTCACACTTCCTGGGCCACTCTTTATCTGTCCTTGAAATTCTCGGTCCAATGCTAGAGCACTTTGGACCTCCTAGTAGTACTCTTTGGCTCTTACAGCTCTAAGGATTTGCCTCAGCTCAGGTCTTAAACTTCTCAAGAACCTTCTGGTTTTTTGGTCCTCCTGCCCATCATATTATGGAGCATATCTTATCAATTTGTTGAATTTCTATTCATACTCCATTACACTGAGATTCCCTTGCTCCACCTGATCAAATTCCATTTTCTTTTGATCTTTTAGGGCTTCACTAACATATTGCTATTCAAAGACTTGAAGCAATTCAACTGACCTCATCAATCTCCTCCTTACAGGTGGCCTAATCTAATTCTTGCTTTTGTAGGTCCTCTGCACAGCTCTTCACCAGAGCTCAGCATTCCCCACAAGTCTAAAGGTGTCTGGGAGCACTTTTTGTGTGGAGGACACTTCCATCCTTTCAAAGATTTTTTGTACTTGATAGACCCAGAATTCAGCTTCTTTAGGGTCATAATATGGGAGGTTTCATTGTTACCCATTCCGGGGCAGTCCAATTATGGTGCCAAAATTGTGCATTTAGACTCCTAGGATTGGTAATGTTTTGTAGGCCATCAGAACACTACCCTTAGTGTGCATACCCAAGTGGCCCTCTTGGGCACTATGTAAACACATGCATATTGGTCCAACCATCATACACATATTTATATTTCATGCACACCATGGCAACAAAGAAGGAAAACACTAGCACTAATCTTACAACTGGCTACCACACATTATGCAATCTTGTTAAGTTCTAGTGACCAGCCACTGTGGCTGTAACTTCCACTAATAAACTGTATGATTCTAGCTACATACCCCTCTGTTTTATTTGCTCCATTACCAAGTAGAGACTTTTATTAAACAAATTATTTTTTTTTATATCAATAGCCCACCTATGGACCTAGTTATGGATTTTTTAAGTCGGTTACAAAATTCTGACCAAATAAACAGTAAATTAGCCAAATTTGCATTCTCATATCTTTGGCTACAGGGATCCAAATTCAGAAATTACAAATCCCAGTTCAACCTATAGATGTTCTCTAGGTGTGTTCAAAATTTCATACCAAGATTACATCTACACAGGGAGATATAGAACTTTAATTCCAAAGTCAAAATTCTAGTCATTTTATGACCATTCTGCCCATACAAAATTTCATAAGTGTGCAAACACTTCATTCACAAAAGGAAAACCCTCCAAAGCTATCCCATATATGTCCATTACATATAGGAATTACATTCCCTTGTTTTTAACAACTTTATGTGGCCAAAACAGAATTTACAAGTAAGCAGCCCATCATTCACACTTAGGCAGCTTTGCACCACATCACTTACATAGCCAAAACATTACTCAAATGTTCACATACTTGTCTCATTTTACATACAATACATGCACATGCATACATGTAGTAAAATATGGCCTTGAATCAGCTAAATATGAACCCTAGGTTACAGGAGTGCCTAAGACACAATGGACTCCAGAAACAGGATGCTGGACAGCTGCTGTACAACACAATAAGTACCATCACCAAAAATACCAAATGTGCTACTAAAATCACCAAAATTTCCAGATCATAACTAGACACATGGAGGTTCATGTACCTGAAATTTCAGTTCAAAATTCAAACAAAAAAGGTTAGGTTGAATGTGATCTTTCTTCTGGACCTGAAATGATAGAATTGAGGGGAGTAAGTTTCATTGAGAAACTTAGTAAGGGTAACACTTGAATTCAATAGGCAATGTAGCCATCATTAAAACATGATTCCAAAGACACTAAAACAAAAAAAAACAATGCATATATACAAGATATAGAAACCAAATGCAGCAGCCATTCACAACCAACAAACACATGAAATGCAGCAGCAACATATACCATAGGTTAGTCCATAAAACACATAATAAACATAACCAAATCACTATGGCAGCCCACCTCAAGCTAATGCTTGGTCTTAGGAGGATTTTAACACTAGTTAGTACTAACTTTTGAGCCCTAGAAACCCAGAAATTCGCTTCCATCACTATGCACTGCACACTAGGTCACAAAACCTTCATTAAGTGCACTCCCCTTACTAAGCTTGGTTCATCAAGCTCATGGCTCTCTTCCAAGCTTAGCCCTACCTCCATGGTTGCTTGAAAATATAGAAAACAACCCATGAGAACAAGAGAATCCTTACCTTGATAGGTATGCTAAAATTGGAGCTTGATCCTAGGTGCACTCAAGCAATCGCACCAAATAGCTTCTACTTGTGCTTCCTTGACTTGAATTGCAAGTAGTTTTGTATTTGAAGGTACGGTGGCTATGGAGGAAGTGTGGAGGAGATGGCTGCCTTCCTTTTTCCTAGTGCAAGCCGAAATTTGGGAGATA
Organism: Aquilaria sinensis; assembly: GCA_005392925.1. Classification (NCBI taxonomy): domain Eukaryota; kingdom Viridiplantae; phylum Streptophyta; class Magnoliopsida; order Malvales; family Thymelaeaceae; genus Aquilaria; species Aquilaria sinensis. Next base: position 161,351 of record SMDT01003294.1, read on the forward strand.
AGGACCAAGAATGGACACTTATATGGTCTTAAGTGCACTAAACACACTTAACAAGCTTAACCAAGCTTTATGTCATTTTCCTTGCTACAAGACCATGGTTTCTTTACCTTAATCTCTTGGCCCACATTTGAGCTCCTTATCCCATGCCATAGCATCCCTCCTTATGTGGGATAAGCCCACAAAACTTCCATTTGACTTAAGTCATAAGCATGGACAACCAAAGGCACTCAATAGGACACTTAAGTCCTTAAAGCCCTTTTGTGTTTTCCTTTGTCCATACTTGCCTCCTATAAGCAATTTGGTCCTTCAATAGCACTTTCATACCATTCATATCCTTCCCATAACTCTCCAAATATCTTTTGTGAAATTTTTGCAATTGAGTACCCGAATTTCCAAAATCTTACAAAAAAGTCCATAGGTTGCTTCACAAACAAGCAATCCTTAAGGCTTTTCTTGGGGGCCAAGTTGCCAACTTGGAACACTTTTAAGGAGGTTTTGATCATGTCTTTTACCCCACACCCTTCAATAAATATGGTGAGAATTACACAATATAAGGGTTTTTAGCCGTTATGACACACTTGTAATTCTCCCATATTTGTGAGGTGGTAACATTCAACGCCAGGAATCCTTCCAACTGGTCCTCCCTAAGTCCTCATCTGCCTTGCCTTCCTTCCCTTGCTTTGTGGTCTGGGGTTCCACCTATAGGTGGCCCTCCTTTTGCAGCAACCTTTGTAAGAGGTTCAGTCCTCCTTGGAACCATATAAGTGTCTAGTTCCTCCACCTCTGGACTTTCCTCTGTCATTACTCTTGTTTCTTGTCTCACTTCTGATTTGACTCTTCTTGCTCTCGGGTGCCTCCTTTCTTCTTCACCCCCATGACCATTCTTGCTTGCTTGATCCATACATACTGGCTCTTTCCTTAGCACTCTCATGTGTTTGGGCTTGGCCTTTAGCCAACACTTGCATGCCTACCACAAACCAAGCAATGGTAGCTTGGATTGTTTCTATCATTTATTCCATATTTTCTTGTCTTTCTCTACTAGCCCTAAGCATGTCATCCCTGGCATTAGGCCCCTCAGCCCTAGCAGGCTCTACAACCCCTTGTTGCCTTACAGGCTCATGTCCATCCCTAGCATGGGTAGCCCTGCTCTCTTCCCGCTCACTAGCTCCTCTGTCTCTACCTTGGGTTCACATCCTACACATGAGGGCATTTAACATACATATGCTCAACAAGTACAAGTCTACTTAAACTTAAGTGGGAACAAATCTAGACAGACTCAAAAGTCCTAACATGCTTTCATACCAAACAAACTATCATGCCCTGCACAGGCCTTGGCCTAAGTGCGCCTAACGCTAGTACTTGGGGTGCACTAGGGCACCTACGAGTGCTTGACTAAATTTGTGATCAAGAGGCAGCCCTAGGACGTCTATTCTATCACTGGTTCACAGTGCCTTCACAGAACACTTGAGCCTATGTAACTCAAGTGCACTTCAAGGGTTTATACATGTGTCAATTGCTGGACTGGCGCCCACTACCATGCACCCACTAGGACACGTACCAGACACATGCTGGAGGCACTGCCATGGCATTTGGGCCAATGCCCCAGGAAGCCCAGCCTTGCCCTTTCACTTACTTGCAACACACGGCAAGACCTAAAACTCAATCAAACAAGCTTTGTGCTCAAGTGCTTATGAAGTGTTCATTCATAATGCATGGCAACCAAGATTCACAATCTTATAAATTTTGAAAGGACATATTTTGCTCATGTATGCACATGCATCCACAAAAAGAGGTTCATATACAATCTTGGGCATAAACCCAAGACATCATATACACACATAGTTCACAAACGTCACACTTAAGTGAAGTCTATCGTACCAAAACCAATACTATCTTGGCAACTTCCTATCTTAGTCCCTAATAAACATTTACATGTACTTGGTAACCATACCAAGATTTCAAAAGTCATCATATCCAAAAGTTTCCCTTTACATGTTCAAGTACTTAGTAGTAACCAAAAGCCATTTTCAACACATAATACATAATGGTGGTTTGCAACACAATTCCCACCACTACTCTTATAATCAGGAAGGCAAACCACAAGACCAAAGCCTATGAGCACCCATCCATAACTCTAGACTGTTCCCACAACACTAAACACAAAGCCTGTAAGCAACACAAAACATATGAGTTTGCACTAACACATAAAGACTTGTGCTTACACTTATTGAGCTAACTTACACAAGTTAGTGTTCTTACCTCAAGTGCACTTGAAACAAAAATCTTAGAACATAAAATACACAAAGTTCAATATCCTTTCTTGAAACACATAATTACAAGGCATGAGTTATTTGTATAACTTAGGAAAGGAAACATACAACATTTCATACCTATTTAGTTAAGGCAGAGAGCTTAACCTCCAATGCTCCTGCAAGTAAACATGAAGAAAAGGAAAACACATGCTGTACATAACAAGGTAATAACTCATAAGCAAATAAGGGTCAAGACAAGCATCCAAAGCAACAAAGCAAGCAACACACATACCACAAACCCCATCCATAGTTTTAGCCTAAACGGAACTAGCAAGTGCACACTTAGATTGAGTCAATTCTTCTTTCCATTAGTTGTTTAGCTCACATTAAGCCCCAAATTCATACATAGGTTGCCTTCCAATGTAGGAATTCTAGTACTTGCCATTACTTAGCTAGCTAGCACAAAATCATCATATACCTGAAGGTAAATTTAGCCTTTAATAGCATCAAAGGATCATATAGTTCATAAATTATCCCCTAAGTGCCTAGTGTTCAACAAGATTGAAGTATTCAACTTAAAATCATTGAAGAACACATGTTTCCCTTACCAACTTAGCCCTTAACCTCTCGGCCAAACATTCAAATGCTGGAATCCAATCTTAGAATGAGATCTCTGAGGTTGCCTATGGCCGAAATGCACTTGGACAAGCTTGAATCTCAAATGCAACTTCAATCCATCATCAATTCGTAAAGAATCCGAGCCACCAAAGCCAAGAACACTAAACTAGCCTAACCAAGGTGTCTTGACCCAAAATGAAGTGGTTTGATTAAGTAGAGACATGCAAATCTGGTTAGGTGCCATATGGCAAAAAAATGGTTCAAATGCTAGCATTAGTGACTCTATTTTTTGCATGTCACATAGTACTTCTCCCACAAATTTTTTATCAAGATAGTCACCCGAATATGTGTGCAAAGTTATGCTCACACTTACAAACTCACCACTAAAGGTTTAGATCCTTTAAACGTTTGTTCAAGTACTCTTAGTTGACATATTCTTGATATAAACACATTTACCCACTAGGATTATCACATGTACCCTTCACCTATGAAAAAAACTTAGTTCTCCACTTAAATTTTACTTCAAATTTCACATAAGCCTAGTATGGAAATGAGGGTTATGACACCCAAGCCCGAAGATAGCCTTCGTACATGAGCAACTGTGAGATAAAAAGACTTTACGTCATATATAACAACCTGTAGGAGTAAAATTTTTTTAGTACTAAAGAAAGATGAATTGCCTGAGCAGTGTGCTAAAAAATTCTAGCAGCAAGAATCTCCTCATTTAGAAAATTGTCTGCCAAATATCGGAAGGTAGCATTTCTAATGATGCCCCTTTCCATCTAGGGAACCATATTTTGGCAATCCTCTGAAAACGCGTTAATGTCTTTGGTGAACAACTAGAACAGCTCCCTTAGGACTTTATTGTTAAGGATCTTCGCATCCCAAACAGCTTGCTTCTGAGAGTGGTCTATCATCCACTCTATCTAGGGCTGGCCCTCTACAAAATCATGATGAAGCTCACTTACCACATTGTCTCTTAACCGTTCATTTAAAAAATCTAAAATGCCAAAAAATATGAAATTCATAGATGAATGACTAAGAGACTAACCTAGTAGAACTTTGACGTCCCCCCCGTCAGACTGACTCACTTCGAGGACCTCAGCAAGGACCTACTTACCTTTCCACCTTCGTCTCTCTTCCACCTCCTCAGTCGAAACTAGCCCCTGGGAAGTCCCCAAGGTCTTCGCAGTAGCATGAGGGCTAAGAAGAGCTAACAGGATGGTCGCTTTTGATGATGGATCCACGCCTTCGGTAAAGTGATCCATAGCTTCCACCACACCTTCGAGTGGGGGAAGAACAGAGTCCTCCTTTGTTTGCTTTGGCTTCAAAGCCCCAAAAGATTGTCCAGTCTATGTCTTCTTTCTTTTTGGAGCCTTTTTTTTCTATTTCCCCTTCTCTGCTTGATCGAGGAACAAGCTCGTGTAGAAGGCTATATGATAGACGAAGTGCTATCGCCCTGTTTACCCACCGACCACGGAAAAGAGAGAGCCAGACACCTGAGGCACACGACCTCGGTAGCTCGCCAATTCCAACTTTGGGAGCCAGCGCAGCGCCTCCTTCGGGAAGGCGACCAAACCAGCTTTGGGGGAGAAGGACCAATCACCCTCCGAGGGAGAAAGGCCCTCGAAGACGGAGACGCAGAACTTCCAACCTGACTCCGGAAAAAGGCTCCTCACCCCGAAGTGAGACATCCACCAAAGGGACCTTGGTTGTACGGCAAGAGCTATCAAGGAGTCTCTGACACTCCGCTCACATACATCTCCAACACGCCACCTTCAGATACGCTCTGACATGCCATCACAGTCTAATGTCCTGTCACGAAGGCTACGACTCACGGCCCGAGGAGCCTGCAGGTGGCTAGGGGCCCCCACGCTTAGAAGTACGAACACCATCCAACCATACACGTGCCATACACGTGTAGTCATCTGAAGGGGTCACCCTCCTTTTATCCAAGGGAAATAATCACAGGAAGGGGGCCTTCTGGCGAGAGAACAGAGAGAGAGGCCGGAAAACACAAGACGCTCTACTTCCTCCGCCTGAAAACTCTTCCTTCGCCTGAATGCTCTCCCTTCGGCCCTCAGAAAGACACGCCAGGCAAGAGTCCCTTGTGCTTATTACTGAGTATCTCTCCTTCTCAAAGCACTGACTTGGGCGTCGGAGGTTCCCCCCTCGGAAAACCACCCCGGGGGCTTCCTAACCCTTGTTTTCTGAGTGTTTCACGCAGGTCTCCCTGAAGAATCATTGTTCCGGGCTCTCTCCTACAACGGAGGTACCTCCCGTCCTCACCTACCATGGGACCAAGAAGCTGCCGGCCATCACTTAAGGTGATCCACCCGGACGCCATCCTTCTGGACTAACCCTCGCCTCCAAGACCCCCTGCTGCCTTCACCACTGCACACAGTGGAGATGCTGGCTCCGTACCACCGGACCGCATCACTATATATTTGTAGCCCCTTTCTACAATAAGGGAAATATCAGTGTATATATAAAAAATCCAAAAAGACACAAGTTGGAAAGTAGCTTAGTCTTTACAAAGACAGAATAGGAGAGTTCCAAAGGAATAGAACTAGCCAAGAATTTTTTCCATCCATTGCTGGCTTTGGCATGTTCTTATCAGTGACACGCTCATTGATGACCCCCTAGCTCCCGAAGGACCTCTTAGTCATGAAGTTCCATATAATGGGAAAAGGATACAATGGACATGAAAAGCCCTGACTTATCTAGTCCACTACGATTCGAATGTGACTGTCGAACTCCTCGAACTAGGGCTCTAGTTCAAGGGTAAGCAATTTTGATAGATCTATCACGTTGATAGCCATACTCTGGGAGGCCCACTTCACAGGCATATCTTTCTGTTTTACATCTACCTCCATGAAAAAATATTTCTTCTACCACCCTCACCAGCTATCCTTGGTTCCGAAGGTGGAAGTGAATTTCTTGCTCCCATATCATCGAGGGAGCAAAAAGTAAAATCCCCCATTCAGGACAGGATGGAGTTTGAAGTATTACCTGAAAAAAATGAAGTGAGGGACTATCTTGAAGACCCCACAGATGCAAAGGATGGCGTTGAAGTAAGAATATGAGTTTGGTGGTAGCTGGTTAATGGCTATGCCATGAAATTGGCAAAATTTGCTCACCATCTTTGATGGGGATATTGAAGACCTATCTTTAACTGTGCCCTAAAAATGGCAACCTCATTATGCCGAGGAAGGTAGCTCAACTCGCCAGAACCAAGGAGCCTAGTCTTGGCATAAAAAGGGAGAAAGAACTTCACTATCCACTACCTCAGCATTTTTAAAGTGGCACAGCTCTGGTGAGAGTTAAGTAGACTCCAACGCTCGGGAATAGGATGAACGTCGGCGTTTGGGATGGACATCTTCAGTGCCTATGACTTAACCTCAGAATTACTAAGGGAAAAAAGACTGAAGCAAAAACTAACTTTGGGAAATACTAAGCCATTCAACTCAAGAAAATGACCATGAAAAGCTACTAGAAATCACTCCGCTGCTAAAGCACCACCGAAAAAGAATAGAAGAGCTAGAGAGTTAGAGAAAGCAAAAAGCAAATAAGTGGGGAACCTCCAAGGAGAGACGGGTTTATGTAGCCTGAAAAGGGTAGGTGAAGGGATGCCATAATGACCCTCCACAGGTGAAGAGGCATAACTGATACAATGGACGGGAAACATGGCCAGTGATTTGGTGACATGTATCACGCATCACGGGAAACAAGGGCACATCTCTTGATCTGTTAAATCTATGTACTGTGAAAATTGAGGGGACACACCTACTTTGTTAGCCACTCTGATGTAGTCCAATTATAGTGCCAAAATTTTGCATTTAAACTCTTAAGATTGGTAATGTTCTGTAGGCCATCAGAACACGACCCTTAATGTGCATACACAAGTGGCACTATGTAAACACATGCATATTGGTCCAACCATCACACACATATTCACATTTCATCCACACAATGGCAGCAAAGAAGGAAAACACTAGCACAACTCGTAATCTTGGCTACCACACACTAGGCAATCTTGCTAAGTTCTAGTGACCAGCCACTACACCTGTAACTTCCACTAACAAACTATATCAATCTAGGCATGTACCTCTCTATTTTCATTACTCCATTGTCAAGTAGGGACTTAGATCAAATCAAGAATTTTTTTTTTACATTGATAGCCCACCTATGGACCAAGTTATGGACGTTTTGAAGTCGGTTACAAAATTCTGACCAAATGAACAGTAACTTAGCCAACTTTCAAATGTCATATCTTTAGTTACAGGGCTCCAAATTCATAAATTCCAAATCCAATTTCAACCTCTAGATGTTTTCTATGCCTAGTCAAAATTTCATACTAATATTCCTTATGCACAGGGAGATATAGAAATTCAAGTGTAGAGTCAAAATTCTAGTCACTTTATGACCATTTTGCCCATACAAAATTTTATAAGTGTGCAAACACTTCATTCACAAGGGCAAAGCCCTCCAAGACTACCCCATATGTGTCCATTATACATAGGAAATACATTCTCTTGCATTTAACAACCATATATGGCTAAAATAGAATTTACAAGTAAGCAGCCCATCATTCACACTTAGGGAGCTTTGCACCACATCGCTTACATAGCCAAAACATTACTCAAATGTTCACATACTTGTCTCATTTTACATACATGCATTACATAATGGTCTTAAATCAGCTAAATACACACCCTAAGTAATAGGAGTACCTGAGACACAATGGACTCCAGAACAGGATGCTGAACAGCTGCTTCATAACACAATAAGTACCACCATTAAAAATACCAAATGTTCTCCTAAAATCACCAAACTTTCCAGATCATAACTAGACAATGGAAGTTCATGTACCTAAAATTTCAGATGAAAAGTCAAACCACAAAGGTTAGTTTGAAGGTGATGTTTCACCTGGACCTGAAATGACAAAATTGAGGGGAGTAAGTTTCACTGAGAAACTTAGTAAGGGTAGCACTTGGATTCAATAAGCAATGTAACCATCATTAAAACCTGCACCCAAAGACACTAAAACATAAAAACCACAATGCATATATACAAGATATAGCAACCAAATGCAGTAGCCATTGACAACAAACAAACACATAAAATGCAACAGCACTAATAACCATAGGTTAGTCCATAAAACAATTAATAAACATAACCAAGTCACTATGGCAGCCCTCCTCAAGCTACTACTTGGTGTTAGGAGAACTTTAACACTAGTTACTACTAAGTTTGGGCTCTAGAAAGCCTCATTTCACTGCCATTTTGTGCACTGCACACTAGGTCACAAAACCTTCAATAAGTGCACTCACCTCACTACGCTTGGTTCATCAAGCTCATGGCTTTTTTCCAAGCTTAGCACTAGCTCTATGGTTGCTTGAAAATACAGAAAACAACCTATGAGAGGGAGAAAACCCTTACCAAGGCGGGTAGGCCGAAAATCAAGTGTGATCCTTGAAGTATCCAAGCAACAGCTCTAGCTTGCTTCCAATTGCTTCATTTTGCCTTCAATCTCAAGCAATTGCAAATGTGAGGGTGTGGTGGCTATAGAGGAAGTGTGGCTGTGTTCTTGGCCTGGAGGTAGCCATAAATAAGAGAGAAATAAGTGAATTGGCCACTTAAATGGCCTTAAATGAGGTTAAGGGCACACAACACACTTAAACAAGCTTAACCTTGCTTTATGTCATTTTCCTTCTCACTAATTTTGGTTTCTTTGTCTTAAATGCATTGGCACACATTTACCCAACATTTTTCACCCATTTATCAAGCCTTCGCTGCCTCCCCCCTAGTGGGATAATTCCACAATCTTACACTTTGACTTAAGTCAAAAGCTTGAACACCTTAGGGCTTACAATAAGACATTTAGGTCCTTAATGCCTTTATCATTTCCTTTGTTGAAACTTGTCTTCCATGAGCAATTTGGCCCTCCAATAGCACTTTCATACCATTCATATCCTTCCCATAACAGTCCAAATTTTTTTTGTTAAAGTTTTGCAATTGAGTACCCAAATTTCCAAAATCTTACAAAAAAGTTCATTGGTTGCTTGACAAACAAGCAACCCTTAAGGCTTTTCTTGGGGGCCAAGTTACCAACTTGTAACACTTGTAAGGATGTGTTCATTATACCTTTTACGCCTCACACATCAATCACTATAAAGAGAATTACACAATATAATGGCTTTTTCACCATTATGCCACACTTGTAATTCTCCTATTTTTGTGTGGTGGTAACATACTTAGGTAAGATGATCCACTTGCAAATGGCTGGAATAAAAGCCTTAATGAGAAAATAACACATCAAGTGCTGAAGGTGTAACATTACGAAAAAAAAAGAATTTGGCTTGAAGTAACATCTCTACCGAGGGTTTAAGATCGCCAAAATGGAACACAAAAGCAAAAACAGCCCAAAAGTATGTCGAGAGTACAACATCAGAACAAAAAGGGATCTTGGACCCATAAAGCATAGCTTGATCAAAGGAAAGTAAGCTACTCTGAAGGTTCAACCTTGGTGAGAGAGAGTTTTTGAACCAAGGGCGGCCCCAACTTTCCAAGGGCGCGATTTCTCATTTGATAAAAACTGAAGGTATAACTTCAATTTCTTTAGAAGGGGCATATGATAGCCAATGGGTTATTGCCCATAGGACCTTTGGATAGGAAGACCTGACACACTTATAGAATAGAATTAGACCAACCTTGGAAAAATGCTCTACACCACCCTCGGAAATACACATGACCAACCTCAAAAATAGAAGTTTACAGTCGATAAGCTTCCTAAACTGCCTTTGAAGGAAATCCTATGCCCAAAGGGGTCTCAAGGCCCCAAGGGGTCCTAAGGGAAGATGACAAATAAGCAGTTTTGGGGAACCACTGACTGGAACCTTGCACATGCCCCTACTTTTATGGCCCTCCTAGTCGGAAGCATGCTTGATGAAGGTAAAGTGATATAAATCAAGTTTTCAACCTTAATTCAAGTTTAGATAGCAAGAATAGGAAAGTTTAGCAAAGTTCACTAAGTTCCGAGAAGGTTAAGGCACTAAATGAGGTTTAGGGCAAAATGATAATTTTGCATCCTGATGAGTCAGGCTGAGGCCTGAGTGGTTAAAATGAGTTTTTATAACCTAACTCTTAACTTTAACCCAAACTTAGTTGAAATAAGCAATAATTGATGAAGAATGACTAAGGTTACCAAAAGAAGGGGGTTTAAATGTACCATGTCTAATACTTTGGTGGCTTAGGTTTTAAACTTTGTTTATAAGATCGTAAAGTGGGGGATGGCTGCCATAACCCGAGTTCATCCTTCACACCATCATTTTTCCATCCATTTGCGGCCAAAATCAAGAGTTTCTGGTGAAAAGAAAAGGCACCATAAGTATATAGGCCATTGAAAGCTTATTTCAAGTATAAAATCATGGTTTTGAAGCTTGGAACCAAGTTGTCCACCATCCCTTATTTTTTATACATGGTAGTCAGTGTGTTCTTGATTGATTTGATGTTTATTAGTTGATTGGGAGCTTGGGTTTTCGTTAGAAATTAGTAACTTGATGTTTTGCACCCATATTTGCTTGGAACTTAGGTTAGACTTTGTGGAACTTAGTTGGTGCAAAAGAGTTGCATAATTCTTGCTTGTTACTTGGAGTTGAGGTAAGGGAGTTGTGCTTTCGAGCTTAATTGATGCTATTGGAATGAGTTAGCTTGATGAATGCAAGTAATTCTAGCAATAGCATTAGTTAGTGGGCAAGGTTGAATTATGGTGCACTATAAGGTTTGTGATGATTGGAATTATGTTATAATGTGCCATAGGTTGGCTTGTGATAGTTAGTTGTGACTATGCAACATGTTTTACATATATGTAAAGTTTGGAGGCTAACCAAGCATGTTTGATTTGTTTGGTAAGTGTCCAAAAGTCAAAGCAACAAAACTGGAATTTTTCTGGGTTTTCATAGTATTGGCAACACGTCACCAATGGATGCCAGTTCCCATGATGTGTCACCATTACCAAGAAAACATGTAGCATGTTGCCAACTGTGGCAATGCGTTGCCACAGTTGGTGATGCGGAGCCACAGACATAATGGTTGAAATTTCCAGTTTTTGCTCGGAAGGTCAAGGCGAAGACGTACGGGGGTTCTTAGGATACCTTGGGGTCTAAGCATTCCGTGGTTACTCCAAGATTTTCAAAATTCCTTCGAGACCTAGGAGTTTTCTTGAGTTTTGTAAAGTTTTATGGTTACTTCTACCATAAGCAAGAAAACTAGTTTACAAAGGATCACAACTAGGTATCACTAGCCTAGCCGAGCATTTAGCCATGGGGTTGTGAGGTGAAACCTTAATGCATCTGGTCTACAAGGTCTTTATGGCCTAGTCTAAAATAGTCACACCATAGTGCCCCTGTACAACATAAACGGGAAAGGTTCAACTGGTGATTCATCACTAGTTAGGAAGGCAAGCTAGGCTTGCTAGAAGATAAGGCAATGCCTTGTAGTTCAAGGACTAGAAAGATGAGAGGTCCCAAGGGACCTATGTATATGCATATATTAGAGCCTCAGGCCATATGAGCTCATAGAAGGTTGCATGTGTTCTTATATGTGGAGTCCTTAATAATTTTCTTGTAGGTATAGTAAAGACCCTCACTGAGGATTTTTGAATTCTCACTCCCTAGTTATGTTGTGTAGATTCTGAAGTTGTTGGGCCGAGTAACAACTGAAGGTTATTGGGGTAGTTTTCTTTTATTGCAGGTATTTGGCTTGAGAATCCTTATGAGTCTAGTTTACTTGGGGTAACTTGTCGATCAAGTAGTAGTACTAACTATAGTCTTCCTTTGGCCGCAAAGCCTAGTAGCATGTGGAGAAGGACTTTTGTGACTCACCACTAAGACTTGCATCCAAGGTGGAACTTAGTTCAAGAAGATCTCAGTTGAGGCTTGTATATATAGTGCTCTTAGTTGCCTTCATTGTCTATGTTTTAAGGAGTCCTAGACTCTAGGGTTGCTCTTTGGTGAGGGCATTAGTCTACTTTATATATGAATGCTCCAACACAATTGTTACGTGTAGTAAACTCACATAAATGTTGATTTTGTATGCTTTGGCTATTTGAACTTGTTTTCTTTGGAAATGTCTTGGCCAAGTTAATGTTTTATGAATTTTGTTGATCCAAGTCAAAGCATAAAGAGTATGTATTTTGTATATTGTCAGTTAATCAACTAGTATCACGGAGTTTTAATCTGCGCACATATACGGCTACCCAAATGCAACCACCGTGAGACCAACTCTCATAGGTTTCCTGGGCAAGGGCCAAGGACAGCTGTGTCTATTTTAGGTATCAGAGCTTAGAGCTCACTTCATTGATATTGGAGGCTAATACTAAGATCTAGTTTTGGGAAGTCCATGTGATAGAATAGTTAGTACTGACCAACATCTATGGAATGTTGTTTGGCTTTGATTGTAGGTTGCTATGGTTTACACTAGGTCAGGAGCTTCCAGAGGAGCTAAAGAACCTAATGAAGGTTCCAGTGACCCAGTTGTGGCAAGGTTGGATGAGATATACAAAGTGCTTCAAGGGTTAACTCAAACTATGACCCAACTGGCACAAGGTATGACTACCATCATGACTGAGTTGTTTTAAGATCATGACGATAGATAAGTTGTTCAAGAGGAGAATGATCCACGCCAAGAGCAGGAGAGGCATGCTGAGCAACAATAAGTGCCTAGGGCTCATGAACAAAAAAATCATGTTTACGAGGAGGAAGAGGAGCCAAAGGTTATAGAGGCTTCAAGGAGGGGAGGCACCCCACATCATATGAGTTTGTTAGAAAAGTTTAAGACTATTGATCCACCAAGTTTTGATGGGATAGGTGCTCTCAATCAAGCATTGGTTATCCAGGATGAATCGACTTTTTACTTATGGAGGTTATGAGTCTGAGCAAAGGATGGCCTTAGTACCTTTCTTTTTGAGAGGGAAGGCTAGTTTGTGGTATGATAATGTGATAGAGATGCTGAGAAAAAGCAATGGTACTCGGCCAAAGCAGAAGAAAAAGGTGCTCAAGTGATCTGACTTCGAGAAAAAGTTTCAGCAAGAATATATCAGTGAAGCTACACAGGATCAAAGAAGGATCCAATTTGAGAATCTAGTGTAAGGAGAGCTGTCTACGCGAGAGTATTAGTAGCATTATAGTTCACTCGTTTGGTATGCTCCCTACATGGTTCATAACGATGAGTTGAAGGCCAAGAATTTCGTTCAAGGTCTGAAACCTGTGTTGAGGAAATATATGGCGACAGTGGACATTGGGAGTTTTTGCCAATTGGTCTAAAAGGTGTTAGCCTTGGAAAGGGAGTTTGAGGATTTGAAGGCATGTAGCAAAAAGGTGGTGGTTGGACCAGCCAACTTAGGAAAGAGCCTCGAGAAGTGACCAATGGTTGAAAGCCAAGGTTCCTTCAAGAGAAAGAAGACGGGTTTATGCCCTATGTGTAGACAATTCCTTTGCATGAGGCCATGTACCTTGGGGACTGATATTTGCAATATCTGTGGTTTGAGAGGACAATGGGCGAGGGAATGCCCATGAGCTTGACCTTTGCCAGGTCCGCCTAGGGACCTACCCCCCACACTCCATGCCATAGGAAAATGACTTGGTGCAGCTACAGCAGCAGTTGACCTGAGGGTTTTTACCCTAGCGAGTTAGATAACCAAGGAGCCAGCTACCGTTTGAGGTAATTTTACTTTTCAGAATTGTAGTGTTATAGTGCTTTTTGATACGGGAGCTACTCTTTTAGTGATATTGTCTGCCTTGGCAGATAAGCTTAAATTACAGCGAGAAATCTTAGGCAAGTTAAGACTCATCAGAACTGCAGGGATGAGTTTTATTGTAACCAATGAGGTGGTTACTAGGTACCCTTTGTAGTTAGGTGACCACAATTTCTCTTTTGAGTTGTGGGTGATAGAATTGAGGTCTTATGACCTAGTGTTGGGAATGGACTGGTTAAGTAAGCATAAGGCACAAATTAATTGTGTGAATTACTCAGTCGACATTATTGATGCATAGGGAGCTAAAGTGACTTACACAGGAGGATTAACATCTAGTGCTAAAAGTTTACATCTTAGACTTATGGATACCATCCCCATAGTCAATGAAAAGGAGTATTATTCATTAAATGGGCTATAGAGGAGCAACTTGAGAAAATTACTGTAGCAAATTGGTTTCCTAAAGTGTTTCTAGTAGAATTGCCTGGGTTACCACCCAAGAGGGATACCAAGTTTGCAATCCATCTACAGCCTAGGGTTGAACTTATTTCAGTACCACCTTACAGGATGTCAGCTCTTAAGATGGATGGGTTAAAGAAGTAGTTGGAGGAACTACTAAAGAAAGGCTTTTATAAAGCCTAGTGTATCACCGTGCGAAGCCCCGGTGTTATTTGTGAAGAAGAACGACAGTACTTTGAGACTATGCATCAAATATAGAAAGTTAAATGCAATAAAAATCATGAATAAGTATCTTCTTCCTAGGATAAATGACCTATTTGATAGACTTAGAGGAGCAAAGGTATTTTCTTGGATTGACCTCTGGTTTGGATACATTCAGATCAGAGCTAAGAAGGAAGATATCCCGAAAATTGCCTTTATGATGAGAAATGCACATTACAAGTATACAATTATGCTGTTTGGTGTAACTAATGCCCCTGCAGTGTTCATGGAAGCTATGAATCAAATTTTTAGACCATTTCTGGATCAATTTATTGAAGTTTTCATCAATAACATTTTGTTGTACTCATAGTCTACTCCAGAACACAATGCGCACCTAAGGACAGTTTTGCTAGTGCTGAAGGATAATCAGCACTATGCAAAGCTATCCAAGTGTGAGTTTTGCTATGAAAGGATTCAATTTTTCGGGCATATCATCAGTGCTCAGGGTTTTTCAGTTGATCCTAAAAATAGTTCAGGCGGTAGTTGAATGGAAGAGACTAACTACAGTTATAGAAGTGAGGAGTTTCTTGGGCTTGGCAGGTTACACAGGCAATTCATAGAGAAATTCTTTATGATAGCTACACTATTAATGACAATGACCAAGAAAACTCAGAAGTTCGAATGGACACCGAATTATGAGGAAGCTTACATGGAGTTGAAGAAAAGGTTGACTATTGCACCAATACTCATTATACCAGATTCAAACAAGGCTTTTACGGTATACACTGATGCATCGGCTTCTGGTTTGGGGTGTGTATTGATGCAAAAGAGTCAAGTGATTGCCTATGGTTCAAGATAGTTTAGGCCTAATGAGTTGAACTACCCCATTCATGATCTTAAGCTAGTGGCAGTAATCTTCGCACTCAAGCTGTGGAGACATTACTTGATGGGGATATCATTTAGGATCTTCAATGATCATAAGAGTTTAAAGTATATGTTTACACAAAAGGATCTGAACATGAGGCAACATTGAGGGATTGAATACATAAAAGATTTTGATTGTTCCATTGAGTACTGTGCAAGCAAAGGGAATGTAGTAACAGATGCTTTAAGCCAGAAGTACACAGGAGTGATCCTATCTAAGGATCAGGCTACGAATTCCTCAAAATGAGGTTTGGGGGACTGTTTCTCAGTTTTGCATAAGTTTTGGCAAAACCAAGAAAAATCCTTAGTCTATGTTCTGGAGAAATAATTAGCTTGGTTAGCTAGAGTTAAGGAAGCTCAAATGGAAGATCCATTGTTGAAGAAAATTTCAGGAGAAGAGAAGTTTGGTAATGTGAAGAAGGAATTCCAGTCCAAGGATGGAATATTACACCACAAAAATCATCTCTATGTACCAAATGTGGAAGTACGTAGGCAGCAAGTCTTACAGGAGGCGTACAATAGTACTTTAGACATTCACCTTGGTATTAGTAAGATGTATCATGATCTGAAAATGCATTTCTGGTGGCTAGGATTTAAAAGAGATGTAGCAGGACATGTGGCAAAGTGTTTGACATGCCAAATGGTGAAAGCTGAACATCAGAAACCAGCAGGCACACGTCAAAGTTTACCTATTCCAGTGAGGAACTAGGGGTCCATTACTATGGATTTCCTAGTAGGATTGCCAAATACCCGGAGTCAACATGATGCTATATGGGTAGTGGTTGATCGGCTAACAAAGTCAGCGCACTTTATACCTATCAGGATCACTTATACATTGGAGAGATTGGCTCAATTGTACCTCAAGAAGATAGTTGGACTCCATGATATGCCAGATCATATTATATCTTATAGAGATCCTAGGTTTGTGTCACAATTTTGGAATGCTTTCTAGAAGGCGTTGGGATACAAGGTTAGTCCCAGTATCGCTTTCCATCCTCAGACTGATTGGTAGTCTGAGAGAGTGATCCAAACTTTGGAGGATATGTTACGCATGTGTGCTATTGATTTCAAAGGTGATTGGCATCAGTATTTACCACTCATCGAGTTTGCTTATAATAACAATCATCAAATTGTTATAGGTATGACACCATATAAGGCTTTGTTTGGAAGGCGTTGTATAACGCCCCATTATTGGGTAGACCCTGCGGATAGGCTAGTTATTCATCCTGAAATCATAGCTGATACTATAACTAAGATCAAGTTAATCTAGAAACAGATTAAGGTAGCCAAGGACAAACAGAGCAAGTATGCTAATTTGAGGAGAAGAGACTTGAGTTTTGAAGTTGGGGACAAAGTATTTCTTAAGGTGTCTCCAATGAAATGAGCTACCCGCTTTGGGTAGGGGGTAAGTTACACCTAGGTACATAAGACCCTATAAGGTATTAGAGTGACTAGGGAAAATTGCTTATCAGTTGGCATTACCACCCAACTTGTCCCAAGTGCATAACATGTTTCACATTAGTCCACTTAAACAATGCATAATTGACCAAGGACAAGTAGTTAGTCCTTCAGTGGTACCTGTCCAAGAAAACTTGGCCTATGAAGAGAAACTTGTTCAGATTTTGTATAGGCAAGTGTAGAAACTTCAAACCAGGTGGATTCTGATGGTTAAGATCTTGTGGTCAAACAATAGTGAAGAGGAGCCTACTTGGGAAACGGAGCCAGATATGTTGAAAAGGTATCCTAGTGTTTTTCCTCAATTGTAGCGGATTTTGGGGGACCAAATTCTAGAAGGAAGGGAGAATGTTATGGCCTCCTAGTAGGAAGCATGCCCGATGAAGGTAAAGTGCTCTAAATCAAGTTTGGAATCTTAATTCAAGTTTACATAGCAAGAATAGAAAAGTTTAGCAAAGTTCACTAAGTTCCGAGAAGCTTAAGGCACTAAATAAGGTTCGGGGGTAAAATGATAATTTTGCATCCCAACGAGTTGGGCTGAGGCCCGAGTGGTTAAATTGAGTTTTTATATCCTATCTTTTAACTTTAACCCAAACTTAGTTGAAATAAAGAAAAACTAATCAAGACTAAGTATGGTTACCGAAAGAAGGGGGTTTAAATGTTCCATGTCTAATACTTTGGTGGCTTAGGTTTTAAACCTGGTTTATAAGATGGTAAAATGGGGGATGGCTGCCATAACCCAAGTTCATCCTTCACACGATCATTTCACCACCCATTCGAGGCCAAAATCAAGAGTTTTTGGTGAAAAGAGAAGCCGCCATAAGTATATAGGCCATTGGATGCCCATTTCAAGCATAAAATCATGGTTTTGAAGCTTGGAACCAAGTTCTCCACCACCCCTTATTATTTATACGAGGTAATCAATGTGTTCTTGATTGATTTCATGTTTATTAGTTTATTAAAAGCTTGGGTTTTGGTTAAAAGTTAGTAACTTGATGCTTCGCGCCCATATTTGCTTGGAACTCAGGTTGGACTTAGTGGAACTTGGTGTTGGGTTTCGGGAGCCAAACAGCGCAGCGGAATTTAACCGAAACCCTCCAGGATCCAAGTGAAACGGGGTAAACCGGGTGTTCGAAAATTTCATACCTAATTTTCGGTTGAGATCTCTCACTCAACTGTAGAGTCGAATCACAAAACCTGAACAGTTGATGTGTTCAGGCTCTCTATGGTATCCACACGAGCCTCTCGGGATCAGCACGCTTCCACCACGTCCCGGCAGATGCGTTTCTCTTGTGCTCGCAGTGCTAGCTTGCGTCCTCCAAGGAATTGCAAGAGAAGAGTGTGGCTGTCCTTTTGGGAGGCTAGGGCAAGGAGACCTGCGAATTTCTCACTTAAAAGTTGTATTTATAGTGAGACTCAACTTCCAGGCCTAATGGGTTTCAAAGCCCTAATCCAATTAGGATTTAATTTCGGGCTTAATAATGGCTCAACTATTGGGCCCATTATTAATATGAAATTAAAGTGAAACCATAAC
The DNA here is from genome assembly GCA_005392925.1 of Aquilaria sinensis. Classification (NCBI taxonomy): domain Eukaryota; kingdom Viridiplantae; phylum Streptophyta; class Magnoliopsida; order Malvales; family Thymelaeaceae; genus Aquilaria; species Aquilaria sinensis. Next base: position 179,547 of record SMDT01003294.1, read on the forward strand.
CCAAATAATTAGCCCATGCACTCTAATGATCCAAATAGCTCTATGTGTGCGACCCAATAGGCTCTTACCACGTTGGCAATGATCATAAATCACATTTATGATCATAAGCAATGAGCGGTGTCTAGCAACACATCATTGCTACCCAAGTGACAAGATTGTCGATGATTCGACTAAACCTTTATGATCATCACCGATATATGCCATTGTCCCTTTGTCCAAGATATCAAGACTAAGCACGAGACATGGAATGTGTCACTCTCGTATAGCCCAATCTTTGGTTTCTTGATTACTGAGTAGACCAACTTAAACTGATGACATTGATATCATATATCAACTCATCCGAGCATGGCCATGCATTTTCTAAGTCTCACTCTATCAAGGGGCCCGAAGATATCACTCCCGTTACATAGGAAGGACAAATCCCATCTTGATCATACAAATCCCTCCGCATGATATGTGACATACCCAATGACCTCCTTCAAGTTCACTCAGTTACGAGCAACAAAGGAAAGTATCAAAGTATGTGACTCACATGTAGGGAACCTTGATGATCTTAGGTCGAAGGACTACATATACCATGATCACTATGAGAATCACTTATGACACTCATATAACGATCCATGTAGTGTTCTCATGGTGGGTCGGTCCAGTACACAAGTTCTCCAACTTGTACCCATATGTAGACTACATATCTCATATTAGTCTCCACATATGCTAGTCGTTATGTATTATTGCAACCCGCTCCACAATAATACTAGACTAGGGACGTTTAAGAATATCATTATTCTAGGGTTACAATTATGTTTATTACGTTACGCAGAAACAAAACAACAAACATAATTGCTGGATTAATGCCTCAATAAAATATCATGACTCAATGTGCAAAAATACAATCATCTCATGATTGGCTTTTTGGGCACAACACTAACAATCTCCCACTTGCACTAAAAGCCAATCATCCATGTATCTAATACCGATGGACCTAGAATGGCTATCATGCTTCTGCTGCGTAAGGGGCTTTGTCAGTGGATCAGCAATGTTGCTGTCTGTCGAAGTCCTGCATATCCTTACATCACCCCTCTCGATGATCTCCCTGATGAGATGATAGCGTCGGAGTATGTGTTTGGATCGCTGGTGAGATCGAGGTTCCTTAGCCTGTGCGATTGCTCCATTGTTGTCACAATAGAGCTCTATCGGGTCGGCAATGCTTGGAACCACTCCAAGTTCAGTGATGAACTTCTTGATCCAAACTGCCTCCTTCGCAGCATCAGAGGCGGCAATGTACTCAGATTCTGTTGTAGAGTCAGCTACTGTCTCTTGCTTTGAACTCTTCCAGCTCACAGCACCACCACCAATACAAAACACATAACCAGATTGCGATCTAAAATCATCCTTATCGGATTGGAAGCTTGCATCGGTGTAACCCCTTACAACGAGCTCATCTTCACCTCCAAAGACCAAGAATGCATCCTTAGTCCTTTGTAAGTACTTAAGGATGTTCTTAACAGCTGTCCAGTGACTCTCACCGGGGTTCGATTGGTACCTACTCGTCATGCTCAAAGCATATGAGACATCGGGACGAGTACATATCATGGCATACATGATAGATCCAATTGCTGAGGCATATGGAATCTTACTCATGCGCTCTCTCTCCTCGGTTGTACTCGGACACTGAGATCTAGAAAGAGTGATACCATGTGACATGGGCAAGAATCCTTTCTTGGAATCTTGCATGCTAAACCTCTTTAGCACCTTGTCAATATATGTACTTTGACTTAGGCCAAGAAGCTTTCTAGATCTATCTCTATAGATCCTGATGCCTAACACATAGGCTGCTTCACCCAAGTCCTTCATAGAGAAACATTTCCTTAGCCAAGTCTTCACAGACTGTAGCTCAGGAATGTCATTCCCGATGAGTAGTATGTCATCTACATACAACACCAAGAAGACAATAGCGCTCCCACTAACCTTCTTGTAGACACAAGGTTCATCTTCATTTTTGATAAAACCAAACTCTTTGATTGCATCATCAAAATGAAGATTCCAACTTCGAGAAGCTTGCTTCAGTCCATAAATGGACCTTTGCAACTTGCACACTTTATTGGCATTCTCAGGAGTGACAAAACCCTCAGGTTGTGTCATGTACACATCCTCAAGTAGCTTTCCATTTAGGAATGCAGTTTTGACATCCATTTGCCATATCTCATAATCATAGTGTGCAGCAATAGCAAACAAAATTCGGATGGATTTAAGCATAGCAACTGGTGAAAAAGTTTCATCATAGTCAATACCATGAATTTGCTTGAAACCTTTTGCAACCAATCGTCCCTTAAAGGTAATCACATTACCATCCATGTCAGTTTTCTTCTTGAAAACCCATTTGCACCCTATGGGTTTTACCCCTTCAGGTGGGTCAACCAAAGTCCATACTTGGTTTTCATACATGGATTCCATCTCGGATTTCATGGCCACTAGCCACTTCTCAGAGTCAGGCCCTGACATAGCTTGTTGGTAGGTTGTGGGCTCATCCTGATCCATGAGCATCACATCACCGGTGTGAGTCATGAGAAATCCATATCTCTCAGGCTCACGCCGAATCCTACCAGACCTACGTGGGCTCTGTGCTACAGGAACAGACTCTTGAACCACAACATCTTGTGGTGTCTGTTCAAGTTCCATTTCAGGTTCGATGTCTCCTTGTTGTTCTTGAATTTCTTCAAGTTCTACTTTCCTCCCACTAGTTTCTTTAGAGATAAACTCTTTCTCCAAAAAGACACCAGTTCGAGCAACAAACACTTTTTGCTCAGAAGGATTGTAGAAATAGTAACCCTTTGTTTCTTTGGGATACCCAACAAAAAGACATTTTTGAGATTTGGGCCCTAGTTTGTCAGAGGATTGACGTTTCACATAAGCGTCACAGCCCCAAATCTTCATAAAAGACAAATTGGGACGCCTCCCACTCCATATCTCATATGGTGTCTTTTGAACCGATTTAGATGGAACTCGGTTTAGTGTAAAAGCGGCTGTCTCTAGAGCATGTCCCCAAAAGGAGTTTGGAAGGTCAGCTTGACTCATCATGGAGCGAACCATGTCTAACAGAGTTCGATTTCTCCTTTCAGATACACCATTCCATTGAGGTGTACCTGGTGGAGTGAGTTGTGATACTATACCACACTCCTTCAGATAGTCAAGGAATTCTCGATCCAAGTACTCTCCACCTCGATCTGATCGAAGCACTTTGATACTCTTCCCGAGTTGATTCTCTACTTCATTCTTGAATTCTTTGAACTTTTCAAAGGATTCTGACTTGTGTCTCATGAGATACACATAGCCATATCTGCTGAAGTCATCAGTGAAAGTAATGAAGTATTGGAAACCTCCTCTAGCTTGTGTAGACATAGGGCCACATACATCACTATGTATGAGTCCTAGTAAGTCATTAGCCCTTTCACTTTGCCCTATGAATGGGGCTTTGGTCATCTTGCCCAACAAACATGACTCACATGTCTCATATGATTCAAAATCAAATGAGTCCAAGAGTCCATCCTTATGGAGCTTGGATATGCGGGTCTCATTTATATGGCCCAAGCGACAGTGCCAGAGATAGGTCGGGTTTGAATCATTTAATCTGACCTTCTTGGTATTCACATTATAGATTGGATCTTCGAGGTCTAGAACATACAACCCATTGCTAAGTTGAGCACTACCATAAAAGATTTCATTCAAATAAATAGAACAACATTTGTCCTTTATTATAAATGAAAAACCTTTCTTGTCCAAACAAGAAACAGAAATCAAATTTCTACTAATAGTAGGCACAAAGTAGCAGTTGTCTAATTCTAAAACTAATCCACTAGGTAAAGTGAGAACATAAGTCCCTACGGCTAAGGCAGCAACCCTTGCTCCATTTCCAACACGTAGGTCCACTTCACCTCGGGCCAATCTTCTACTTCTACTTCTACTTAGATCCTGCACATTTGCACAAATGTGAGATCCACATCCAGTATCCAATACCCAAGATGAGGAAGTAGAAAAGTTAGCCTCTATAACAAAAATACCTGAAGTGGAAGTCTTACTTCCCTTTTCCTTAGCAAGTTCTTCAAGATAGAGCTTGCAATTGCGCTTCCAGTGTCCAGGTTGCTTACAATGGAAGCACTCCCCTTCCTTTGCCACACCACCCTTTGGTTTCAATGCAGCTGAAGAAGAATTAGCATTGGACTTTCCATTAGCTTTATCCTTCTTCTTGTTGGCTTTTCCTTTTCCCTTGCCCTTTTGAACCATCAAAATGGGCTTAGCCTTCTTAAGGTTTTGCTCAGCAGTTCTCAACATGTTGAGCAATTCAGGGAGGGACTTGTCAAGGTCGTTCATGTTATAGTTCATGACGAACTGACTGTAGCTTTCAGGCAACGATTGCAAGACTACATCAATAGCCAACTCTTTCTGAAGAGCAAATCCCAAATTCTCAAGATTCTCAATGTACCCAATCATCTTGAGCACATGAGGACCCACGGGACTTCCCTCAGACATCTTGCACTGAAACAATGCCTTAGAGGTCTCAAACCTCTCATGCCTAGCTTGCTCTTGGAAAAGCATTTTGAGATGTTCAATCATATCGAACGCCCCCATGTTCTCATGTTGCTTCTGAAGCTCAGATTCCATGGTAATAAGCATGAGGCATGCAACATCCAAAGCATCATCAGAATGCCTCTTGTGAGCATCCCTTTCAGCTCTTGGAGCAGTGGCAGCAGGCTCATTCGGAATGGGCTGCTCTAGGACATAAGCCTTTCTCTCTTGTTTGAGGACTATCCTCAAGTTTCGGTACCATTTGAGAAAGTTGGTCCCATTCAGTTTTTCCTTCTCAAGGATCGATCGCAACGAAAGTGTCGATGTGTTTTGTGCCATGGTTATCTACAACAGTAAATATGCAGTGTAAGAGTCATGTATTTTAATTCATTTAATAAGGACTTTTATTAAACGATACTCCCACTATTTTCCTCAAAATAATAACCCTCGATATTATTTCGGAACACCTCGGCGCTAAGGTATTCTAGTGGGCCAAGATCCATATTTGACCACAACCTGAGTCAGCTTTGGCTTTTCTCTCAAGTTACAGCTATTTAGGTAGGCAACTCCTTGCCAATTGCATCTTATGCAACTCTTGGATAGTTGGGTGAACAACACTTGTCCAAGCTCATCTCATGAGCTTAAGCCCAACTCTATGCCTCTAAGTCCCTAATCCTATTAGGATGACTTAGTTAAGTCGAACCCAAAGTTAGCAGTTTGGATATCACTATTATCCCATCGCGCCTTACCAAGATGAACATAGGTGCTTTGCTTTGGCAAACCCACCTAATGTTGATCAAAGTCTTGACGAGTGCCAACATTTGGAAGGCATCACATTTAATGACTTAATATTTGTTTGAGGGATTTTTCTTTTGATCTCACCAATTTGTTATCTCCGGTTGTCTTATACATGCATCACATACAAATATAAAACATGCATCTCATGCTTACAAGAAAGTAAACGTGACATGGTTATAGCCCAAACTATGCGATATTCTCAAGCCAATGAGAATATCATAAAAGCCTAAGAAAAGAAAAGAGTCTTCACAAGCTCCTTCTCTTCCTTTCTTGGTTGCCCTTTTTGTTGTCACCTCCTTGGACATACCACCTTGGATGATCCTTGGACATACCACCTTGGATGATCCCATAATGTACCATTACATCAATAATAGAAACCTCGAGTTACATTCGAGGGGAGTAAGGTGAGAAGAGAATGTACAATGAGAGTGATAAGAAAAGGCACGACTCGCAGGCCGTATTTACAAGTACAACCAATCAAGGGCTATAACCATGCACCATGCTTCAAACACCAATCAGCATATCATGTCAAATCTCATTCAACAAAGATGCATGCCAATTTTCGTGTGTTGATTAACCAGTTTTTATTTATGTGGCGCTTCGCATACGGCGGTCCCGCTGGCCGGTCAGTGGGCGGTGGTTCCGCTGACCGGTCAGCGGACGAGGTCAAGGGGAGCCGCCCTTGCGGGGGGCGTGGGGGGCAGCGCCCCCCTGCGCAAAAAATTTTCTTACAATTGCTTAGCCCGAAATCTTGTATTTTGAGAAAGTAGGCACCCGAGACTCCTCTATTCGAGCCACCAAAAATACCTTACTTTCGGTGCCCGAACAGGCCGAATCCGAACCAAGCTAGGGTTTTTGCAACTATTGCAAGAATCCTAATCCATATAGGTATCTCATACCATTCAATTTGAGATTAATCTCATTAACCAATTTGTGTCGTTTCTTCATATATCTCATATGTTCATTACGAATTCCAGTTTCATGCATCTTGAATCAATCTAATTAATCATGGCCGAAAAGCAACCGAACACATAGCATCATGCGATTCAACACTCAATCCCGATTTAGGGTTTCACCAGTAGCTCTGATACCACTGATGGGTTTCGGGAGCCAAACAGTGCAGTGGAATTTAACCGAAACCCTCTAGGATCCAAGTGAAACGGGGTAAACCGGGTGTTCGAAAATTTTCATACCTAATTTTCAGTTGAGATCTCTCACTCAACTGTAGAGTTGAATCACAAAACCTGAACAGTTGACGTGTTCAGGCTCTCTATGGTATCCACACGAGCCTCTCGGGATCACCACGCTTCCACCACGTCCCGACAGATGTGTTTCTCTTGCGCTCGCAGTGCTAGCTTGCGTCCTCCAAGGAATTGCAAGAGAAGAGTGTGGCTGTCCTTTTTGGAGGCTAGGGCAAGGAGACCTGCGAATTTCTCACTTAAAAGTTGTATTTATAGTGAAACTCAACTTCCAGGCCTAATGGGTTTCAAAGCCCTAATCCAATTAGGCTTTAATTTCGGGCTTAATAATGGCTCAACTCTTGGGCCCATTATTAATACGAAATTAAAGTGAAACCATAACCCAAATAATTAGCCCATGCACTCTAATGATCCAAATAGCTCTATGTGTGCGACCCAATAGGCTCTTGCCACGTTGGCAATGATCATAAATCACATTTATGATCATAAGCAATGAGCGGTGTCTAGCAACACATCATTGCTACCCAAGTGACAAGATTGTCGGTGAATCGACTAAACCTTTATGATCATCACCGATATATGCCATTGTCCCTTTGTCCAAGATATCAAGACTAAGCACGAGACATGGAATGTGTCACTCTCGTATAGCCCAATCTTTGGTTTCTTGATTACCGAGTAGACCAACTTAAACTGATGACATTGATATCGTATATCAACTCATCCGAGCATGGCCATGCATTTTCTAAGTCTCACTCTATCAAGGGGCCCGAAGATATCACTCCCGTTACATAGGAGGGACAAATCCCATCTTGATCATACAAATCCCTCCGCATGATATGTGACATACCCAATGACCTCCTTCAAGTTCACTCAGTTACGAGCAACAAAGGAAAGTATCAAAGTATGTGACTCACATGTAGGGAACCTTGATGATCTTAGGTCGAAGGACTACATATACCATGATCACTATGAGAATCACTTATGACACTCATATAACGATCCATGAAGTGTTCTCATGGTGGGTCGGTCCAGTACACAAGTTCTCCAACTTGTACCCATATGTAGACTACATATCTCATATTAGTCTCCACATATGCTAGTCATTATGTATTATTGCAACCCGCTCCACAATAATACTAGACTAGGGGCGTTTAAGAATATCATTATTCTAGGGTTACAGTTATGCTTATTACGTTATGCAGAAACAAAACAACAAACATAATTGCTGGATTAATGCCTCAATAAAATATCATGACTCAATGTGCAAAAAATACAATCATCTCATGATTGGTTTTTTGGGCACAATACTAACACTTGGTTGGTGCAAAAGAGTTAAACAATTCTTGCTTGTTACTTGGAGTTGAGGTAACGGAGTTGTGCTTTTGAGCTTAATTGATGCTATTGGAATGAGTTAGCTTGATGAATGGAAGTAATTCTAGCAATAGCATTAGTTAGTAGGCACAGTTGAATTATGGTGGGCTATGAGGTTTGTGAAGATTGGAATGATGTTATAATGCATCATAGGTTGGCTTGCGATACTTAGTTATGATATATGCAACATGTTTTACATGTATGTAAAGTTTGGAGGCAAACCAAGCATGTTTGATATGTTTGGTTAGTGTCCAAAAGTCATAGCAGCAAAACTGGAATTTTTCTGGGTTTTTGTAGTATTGGTGATGCGTCACCAATGGTTGCTAGTTCCCATGACGCGTCGCCATTACCAAGAAAACATGCAGCACGTCGACAACTGTGGCAATGAGTCACCATAGATGGCAACATGGCACCGCAGGCATAATGGCTAAATTTTTCAGTTTTAGCTAGGAAGGTCAAAAGGAGACCTAAGGGGGTTCTTAGGGTACCTTGGGTTCTTAGGGTGCTCCGAGACTTTTAAAAGTCCTTCAAGACCTAGCAGTTTTCTTGAGTTTTGTAAAGTTTTATGGTTACTTCAACCATAAGCAAGAAAACTAGTTTATAAAGGATCACAACTAGGTATCACTAACTTGGGTGAAAGGTTTAGAACCTTTGGCAGCCTAGTCGAGCATTTAGCCATGAGGTTGCAAGGTGAAACCTTAATGCACCTGGTCTACAAGGTCTTTATCACCTAGTCTACAATAGTCCCACCATAATGCCCCTATACAACATAAACTGGAGTGGTTCAACCGGTGATTTATCACTAGTTAAGCTAGAAGCTAAGCTTGCTAGAGGACAAGGCAATGCCTTGTAGTTCAAGGACTAGAAATAGGAGAAGTACCAAGGGACCTAGGCATATGCATATATTAGACCCTTTGGTTATATGAGAGCACAGCAGGTTACATATGTTGTCATATGTGATGTCCTTAGTAATTTCTTATAGGTACAGTGAAGGACATTACTGAGAATTTCCAAATTCTCACTCCTTGGTTATGTCGTGCAGATTCTGAAGTTGTTGAGCCAGGTAACCGTTGAGGGTTATCGCTGTAGTTTGTTTTTGTTGCAGGTATTTTGCTTTAGAATTTTTATTATTGTAGTTTACTTAGGGTAACTTGTTGGTCATATAGCAATACTAACTATAGTCTTTCTTTGGCCGCAGAGCCTAGCAGCACGTGGAGAAGGACTTTTGTGACTCGCCACTGAGACTTGCATCCAACATGGAAGTTAGTTCAAGAATATCTAAGTTGAGGCTTGTATATATAGTACTCTTAGTTGCCTCTATTGTCTATGTTTTAATGAGTCCTAGACTCTAGGGTTGCTATTGGGTGAGGACATTAGTTTCCTTTATGTACGAAAGCTCCCACACAATTGTTATGTGTAGTAAACTCAAATAAATGTTGATTTTGTATGCTTTGGCTATTTGAACTTGTTTTCTTTGGAAATATCTTGGCCAAGTTAATCTTTTATAAATTTTGCTGATCTAAGTCCATGCATAAAGAGCATGCATTTTGCATATTCTAGGTTAATCAACTAGTATCATAGAGTTTTAATCTGCACACATATACAGCTAGCCAAATGCAACTACCGTGAGACCAGCTCTCACAGGTTTCCTAGGCAGGGGCCAAAGATGGCCGCATCACCTACCCTCTGAGCATAACCACCTATGGACAGCTGGAGACACCTCTCCCCTAAGGTACAGACTGAATCTGGCTGACCACGTGTCCTGATTTGCTTAACTTGGGTATAATGGCTTTTTCCTCCAAGCTTCCTATAAATACTTGGGGAGGCTCCCAGGTAACACAGACAAAACACCTTATCCTTCTATTCTCTACTCTTACCAACTTCTCCCTCATAAACTGACTTGGGCGTCAGAGATTCCTCCCCCGAAAAAACACTCTAGGGAGCAGCTAACCTACATTCTTCAAGTGCTATAGATATCAATTAGGCAAGGCTCTATCGGAGGTCCAACATGTCCTACATCAAAGATGTGCTAGAACATCAAACGTGTCTCACATTGGTTGTTATTGACTAATTGATTATGTTCACAGTAGTTAGAAATTTAATGCCACTAGGCATTTAATCTTAAAATGAAATTATGCATGCATGAATCACTTCGACATAAACTAGTAAAAGTTGATCAAATATAAGCATAGCCTAGGCATTTTTCATAAACCTAAGAGTAATATGTCAAAGCATATAAAACCATCATAGGGTCATCATGATAATCTACACATGTCTAATTACATGTGTGCATCAAAACAAAATAGAACTATGCCTATCACCCAAAGGCAACCTAGAGTTTGCCACTCTATCCATACACATTGGAGGCTACAAATGTGCATCACATACACAAGGCTAGATACTGTACAGATCTAGTGATGAAGCTCCAAACTTAGATGTAACTCCATGTGGGCCTCAAAAGTCCTTTACGTGCTTCGCTACCCTCTATGGTCATGAAGACTATAGTTAGCAACGTAGCTTAACCAACAAGTAACCAAATAAAATAAAGTCTGAAGGAGTCATATATATATATATATAATGTATCTATAAAAAAACAATACCTCAAGAACCCTCAGTGGTTGTCAAGATCAACAATGTTAGTATTTGCGCAACCTAAAACTAAGGGAGTGGGAACCCACAATTCTTGGTAAGGGATCTTCAACTTGCATAAAAAATACTAAGGATAACACATATATATGTATATGTATTCTTCTGTAAGCTCACAATATTATAATGTTAAACTTTTGTCCGTAACATTTCAGTCCCTTAGGACCTGTCCTCTACTTCGTCTTTAACTACAAGGCAAAGCCTCATCTATTACTAAGCATTGCTTACTAGCCTAACTTGTAAAGTTGATCGCTAGCTAGAACCTCCCTACATGTTGTATAGGGGCACTATGGTTAGATTGATACTTCCTAGGTTTTGATGAACCCACTTGGTGTACTAAGGTTTCCGCATCTAGATTTTGCACCCAAAGGTTCAACTAAGTTCTTGACGGTGCTAAACCTTCCATTAGCCTAATTATGTATCATTATGGCCAATTAACTAGTTTCGTCATAGGGTGCACTTCACACCTACAAAACCTCAAGAAAATTCATAGATCATAAAGGAATTTTGGGAGTCCCAAAGTATCACTGAGCAACCTATACCTTTAGTTGTCCTAGGCACCACCCCAAACCTCCCCTAGAGCCCTACATGAAAATGTTGTTTTGCTGGCACTTTTGTCTATGGTGCTACAGCACAAGGAAGGGTGCCTCTAATGCTACAACACCACGGGCAATTGGAATCGTACATTTTGTGGTGTTCTGGATGCTGCATTGCACATAGGCACTACAACACCAAGACTTGATTCCTACACTTAAAAATGGTTTTCCATGAATCTTTGGAGCCTTCTATGGTCCAAAAACATACTAGAGATGCCTCCCTTTTGTGAAAACTTCAAAACAACAGACATAGGCCAAAAATACACCATCATATCCATCTTATGATGCATTTGTACATCACATAAACCATAAGTCCAAGCTTAGTCCTCAATGACCATGCTCACCAAAATCAATGCCATTGACTATTAATTGTTTTCAACAAGCAAACACGCTAAAAAAGCACCAACTAAACTTGAAACTATAAATTTCTTACCTCAATTTCAAACAAAAAGCAAAAACCAAGCAGTTCCAAGGCTCTACTAAGTTTTTCCTAAATTTTGAGATAATTCAAGGCATATGGTGCCAACCCACAAACCAGCCAAAACACATGCATCAAATGGCAAAATAAACATGAAAACACAAAGGGTTTTGAAGTACCTTATGCGCACCAGAAACTTGACTAAGAAAAACATGAAAATGAGCCTCCAAACCACCAAGCAAGTTTTAAACAAGCTATCCAATGCAAGGACACCACTGGAACCTTTAATTTTCAATAAGAAAGTAAGGATTTGAGAAGATTTTGTTGTGAAATCAGAGTGGAGAAAGAAAACTAGAAGTTTCAGGGGAAAGTTAGAGGAATTATGCACAAATGGCTCTTATCCAACAAGTTAAAGGCTAAACCTTTCCTTTCTAACTTTTCCATTTTTTTACAGAAAAGACCCTTTCCCAAAATATCAATCTCCTTTGCTTATCTCCAACACTTAGTGAAATTTTAATGCTAAACATGGGTTAAATGTTTCCCATGATACTTCCTAACACTTTGGGACGTAAAATTACCATTTTATCCCTAACCTAATTTGATGCCATAAAGCTCTTGAATCCTACTAAACCCTGACTACCTTACTTGACCTTGCTAATTAAGCTTAAAATAAGGTATCAAACTAGGAATTTATCAATTTACCTCCCTCAATCAAGCTTCACATTAAGAGGATTGAAATAATGACAACCTGAGAAGCACCCTCAAAGGCACCTTAGAGCATTCTAAGGAGTTTACTATGATGAGGTTTAAATTGACACAGTGAAGCTTCATGGAGGCAATTTGGAGTTTAGCAACACTTATGGCTGTGGTAATCAATTAGGTCAAAGATCAAATATGTCAAATCCTATAAGCTTAGGGGCAAGTTCCGTGGAGCACCAGATAAAAGCCCTTAGAGTGCATCCTATAAGCCTTTATGGTGTGTACCTTTGCTTCCAGCCCCAGGGTCCAACCAAAGGTAATTTTACAAGCAAACATGCATATTTCCAGCCAAATAAGCAACATATAGGATATGTCGGTTGTCCATATCTTCAAAAGAGCCCTGATGGCAAAACACTAGTTTCATCATGCCCTTATGAAGCCTAAGGAGTCCAAAGAGCATGAACGGACATTTTTCTTACCCAAACTAGGGTTATGGAGTCTATATGGGCATTCTTACATGCTAGAGCAAGCTTGAATGCAACATATAAGTTCTCCAACAGCTTAAACTTGCAAAGGATTAAATTTGGCAGGAAAAACATAGAAGGCACATATTTTTTGCTACAAAAATATGCATCTAACTTGTTTTGGCGCCCCATGTATGAATTCTAACTTGCTTACACTCCAAAATACATAAGAAAATTAGCCTAGCAACTAGAAATATGCTTTGTACTTGTTTTGGGAATCTTTTGCGCATATTATAGGTGTTCAAAGTTTGGCTAGAAAACCTGTTATTTCTTGGGAAATAGACCTGTATCCTAGTTCTACCAAGTTTTATATGTGTTATGTTGGGTTTCGGGAGCCAAACAGTGCAGTAGAATTTAACCGAAACCCTCAAGGATCCAAGTGAAACAGGGTAAACTGGGTGTTCAAAAATTTTCATACCTAATTTTCGGTTGAGATCTCTCACTCAACTGTAGAGTCGAATCACAAAACCTGAATAGTTGACGTGTTCAAGCTCTCTATGGTATCCACACGAACCTCTCGGGATCACCACACTTCCATCACGTCCTGGCAGATGCGTTTCTCTTGCGGTCGTACTACTGGCTTGCGTCCTCCAAGGAATTGCAAGAGAAGAGTGCGGCTGTCCTTTTGGGAGGCTAGGGTAAGAAGGCTAGCGAATTTCTCACTAAAATTTGTATTTATAGTAAGACTCAATTTCTAGGCCTAATGGGTTTCAAAGCCCTAATCCAATTAGGCTTTAATTTCAGGCTTAATAAAGGCTCAACTTTTGGGCCCATTATTAATACGAAATTATTGTGAAACCATAACCCAAATAATTAGCCCATGCACTCTAATGATCCAAATAGCTCTATGTGTGTGACCCAATAGGCTCTTACCACGTTGGCAATTATCATAAATCACATCATTGCTACCCAAGTGACAAGATTGTCGGTGATTCGACTAAACCTTTATGATCATCATCGATATATGCCAATGTCCCTTTGTCCAAGATATCAAGACTAAGCACGAGACATGGAATGTGTCACTCTCGTATAGCCCAATCTTTGGTTTCTTGATTACCGAGTAGACAACTTAAACTGATGACATTGATATCGTATATCAACTCATCCGAGCATGGCTGTACATTTTTCTAAGTCTTACTCTATCAAGGGGCCTGTAGATATCACTCCCGTTACATAGGAGGGACAAATTCCATCTTGATCATACAAATCCCTCCGCATGATATGTGACATACCCAATGACCTCCTTCAAGTTCAAAGTATGTGACTCACATGTAGGGAACCTTGATGATCTTAGGTCGAAGGACTACATATACCATGATCACTATGAGAATCACTTATGACACTCATATAACGATCCATGTAGTGTTCTCATGGTGGGTCGGTCCAATACACAAGTTCTCCAACTTGTACCCATATGTAGAATACGTATCTCATATTAGTCTCCACATATGCTAGTCGTTATGTATTATTGCAACCTCCTCCACAATAATACTAGACCAAGGACGTTTGAGAATATCATTTTTCTAGTGTTATAATTATGTTTATTACGTTACGCAGAAACAGAACAACAAACATAATTGCTGGATTAATGCCTTAATAAAATTTCATGAGTCAATGTGCAAAAAATACAATCATCTCATGATTGGCTTTTGGGCACAACACTAACATGTTAAAACTCCTAATTATTTTAGCACTCTTATTACTAGTTATTCTGAGTGTTTCACAACTAGGTCTCCTCCTAGTTAGTTTAGACTAAGGTTTCTATTATTGTTAGGCATACTTGCTGGTGCTTTTAAAAATGATGCTTTCTTCATTGTGTGTAAAATAGCCAGACTATTCAATACTATGATTTCTTGTTTGACTTTGTCAAAAAAATTAATGATTTCTTAAAAAATTAATTATCTGAGCAAGATCAAGGATGATTTCTTGGAATTGTTCGAAATCCTTTTATATATACCATTTCAAGCCACATATTGACTTAGGGTGGTGATTTTTGTTTCTCTTGGATAGGATTTTCTAAGACTATGCAACTTTGTCCATGAGTTTCTTTGTCTTTGTACAAATAGAGTTTGCATCATTGTGCGATGATGTCATTCACTTCAACTTGGAAGCATCATTACTTGGAGAAAAATGGTAGGGAAATTCTTAAGAAAGTTCTTCCCTCCATCAAAGTCCACCCATTTGGTAGCTTCGAAATACATTTAAGCTGCATAAGTTGGACACCATATTAGAAGTATGGGAGAGATTCAAATTGCTTAGGAAGGTTTTGCAACATGGGATACTTGATTAGCAACAAATCCAATTTTTCTATGAAGCCTTGGTACCCAGCGTAGTGTTTATAGTTGATGCTCCCGTTGGTGGATCTTTAATATTTGAGACTACCATTATTTCCTTCCAAATTCTAGAACAATTACACTCAATAGAGAATAATGGCTGATTGACAAAGTGCCACAAAGAAGAGGTGTTCATGAGGTGGATCAACTTACAGCTTTGACAACTCAAATGGCTTCCACAAACCAAATATCCAAGTTGACCAACTAGAAAGAGCTAAGTATTGAGAAAGTTGCTACCTCTAATTCCAACATATATGGTGCAAATATGAAGATTGAACATGAGCAAGACAATTTGATTGGAAATTGGAGCCTTGGGTCTAGAGGTAACTAACTTGGGAATGAATATACCCCCAATTAAAGAAATCATAAGAACTTCTAATGTAGTAACACATGGAATGTCCAACAACCATTGACACGGCCCTTCACGGGCCTGCTCGGGAAGCCTATGGGAAATTGTCCCACACTAGTCATAATTGGCTAATTGATTACATGTGCACTAGTAAAACCTTTATGCTTCTCGTTGATTAATCCTACTATGCAATCATGCATGACTATGTGCTTTGAATTGAATGGTAAAACAATAAAAAGATAAAAACATTGCCCTAGCTTTTCAGTAAAATCCAAGTTTCAAAGCTGTGAAAGCATACAAAATAATTGTGGAATTAACTACACATAATGAATTGTGTACAAGCATTTAGAGAAAGTAGACTATGCTAGCACCCAAAAGCAACTCTAGAGTACACTAATCAACATGAACTTTGGAGGCAAACTAGTGTATGAAAACTATACACTAAACAACACTACTAGCATCCATAACTAAGCTTCCAGCTTAGTGCAACTCCTAGTGGCAAGCTCCAAAGCTCTCCTTTGTGCTTCACTAGTCTCTGTTGGCCAAAAAGACAACTGTAGCTAGTACCATAACTTAACCAACAAGTGAACCATAAACTAGAATAATAAATATTCAAAGAAACCATATACCTACTTGTGAGCTTAGCTCAGTAACCCTCAATGGTTGCTGGCTCAATGACACCCAAAACTGCACAATAAAAGCTAATGGAGTGAGAATCAAAGATTCTCAGTAAAGGATCCTTCAACCTACAAGAAAAATCTTGAGCATAAACATATAGACAATATATATGAAGTCTACTACATGCGCTTGTAGTCTGAAGGGTAACATATGCGCATATATTTAGGTCCTTGGGACCCCTCCTCATCATAGTCCTCTCACGGGCATCACTTTGTGTTGGTGAGTTCTAGCCCCTAACTCGCTGCTAGTAAACCTTAACTTACTGATGCAGTAACTTAACATTCTCTTGATTATTGTGTAGGTGAACATGGTGGATGCACCTTGCTTGAGTTTTAAGGAACTCATTAAGTGTACTAAGCCTCCACATAGTGCCTCAAGTCCTTAGACTTGCCTAGCTCACTTGTGTACTAAACTTCCACCTTAAATCCCTGCCAAGAGTTCACTAGGCTTTCACTTGTGCCTCAAGTAATCTTGCCTAGGCTATAAGTGCATCAAACCTTCACTCAACCAACAGACCTAGCCACCGTTACTTGGTTCACCCTAGTGGAGTGGCAATGACCATGGTTAGACTACTTTACTAGGTTCTTTGGAACCCAACTAGGTGCCATAAGCTTTTTGCATTAAAGCCTCAAATCTGAAGGTCCAACTAGGCTTTAGATGGTACTAAACCTTACAACCAACAAATAGTGCTTTAGTGTGGACAAATATGCTTCACTTTGAATTAAAATAAATCTAAACTTTAGAAATTCTAGGCTTCATAAAGGCATGGAGATGATAGTGCTCCCTCTTAGCTTTATATGGAATCTTGAATTCCCTTAATTGGACACTCGAGTGAAAAGTTATGAAGAAAACACTACTAGGTGTCAAAGTTGTTGGCAACGCATCACTAACGAATGAAGATGCATCGCCACAATACAAAACTCTGTTGATTTTTCACAAAAAGCTTGGAAAAGGATTGCCAACCCTTGGTGACACGTCCCCAGCTATTTTATGCCTAGAAATTCCTGCCCATAAGCACTTTGGGGCTTCCAATGCCTCCCAAAAGCTCTTGGGATGCCTCCAAATGCCTCAAACCTACATGTTCACATGCACTAGGCCTTAGTGCACCATTGAAACCAAGTCTATGGTGTCTATAAACACCATAGAAATCATTAGAATGTCACTAGTCCACCATGATCAACACAACCCACCAACTAATGCCATTCATCAAACTGCTTGAGTTTAATAAGCAAACAAGCTATGAATGGCATCCAATTTGCATGGATCATAAATCTTTTACCTCAATTATCCTTGAATTAGCTCAAACAAGCAACAACAAATCAAGAACTTCAAGTCCAAAGGTTCCACTAAGGTTTCCTAGGTTCCAATCAGAATACAAAGTATATGGTACTAAATTAACACCAATCCAACCAAACCCAAGCTTAGAATAAGCCAAGAAATAAGAAAACTTCAAGAATTAAAGCGTACCTCATGCACATCAATAGGCCGAAGCAAGAAAAATGACACCAAGCTCCAAAACCATGGAAAAACAAGTAAAACAAGCCCCTTTTGACTTAGGCAACCCAAAAGCCTTCCAATTTTATGAAGAAATCATTATCTTAGTTAAGTCGGAGCAAGAATTGGATAGGTCTAGAGGGAGATACGAAGTGGAGAATGATGAAGGAACAACAACATCATTCCATTCTCTAACAAGTTTTAAGTATAAAACTCCCCCCCTCCCCAAACTTTTTCATTTTTTTCAAATTTACCCATTCCCTAAATTGTAACTAAGTAATTAAAAACTTTGGCAATCTTCGCTAACTTGGGCTTTGGGTTTTAAAAACATCCTTTTTACTCCCAGGACATGTCCCGACCCTTTGAGGTGCAAAACAACCATTTTGACCCCAGGCAAACCTAGTGCCATAAACCACCTGGAATCTACTAAACCTTTAATAACTTACTTGATTTTGCTAAGTCACCTATAATTAAGGTATTTAAGCTAAGGATTTATGAATTTATCTTGCTCACCGAGCATTCTGCTAGGAGGGCTATAACAACCACAATCTCCTGAATCTAAACAAGCACCAATGGAGAAAAAGCCCATCGTGGAAGAGATGATGATGACATTTATGAAGTAGACAAGGAATAGGATGGAGAAGAATGAGGGCAAGATGGCAAACGTGGGTCCAACATGACAAGTATGGAGGCCAATATGGGTGCAAGCAAAAAAAACATCAACTACCAAATAAGTCAATTCACCAGGCAATAAAGACATCTCAAAAATAAAAATTTTCTAGTACGACCAAAGTGAATACAAGGGAGCATTACCGAGCCATCACATTTAGAGGTGGCAAGAGACTTGAGTGTCCATATAAGAACAAGCCTTCTCAAGCCACACCCATTATTGAAAATAAACAGCAAGTGGTGGAGTTGCCCAGGAATTAACCATTTATAGTTCTACAAACCCTACCAAACCCACCTTTACATTTTCCATAAAGATTTCAAAACAAGAGGCTTGAGGAGTAGTATAGCAAGTTCTTGGAGTATTTAAAAAACCTTTATAGAAATATTCATCTTTTGGAGGCATTGACTCAAAAACCTAACTATTCTAGATTCTTGAAGGACATCATTTCCAAGAAGAAGAAGGTTGAAGATTATGGGACTGTCAAGTGATGGGTACAATTTGGAGCACATGCATTTGTGAGGCAAAGAACCTTAAGTTTTGAAATCTCTAAACCAAGACCATAAGCGCACAATGTCATTTGTATGTAGTAGCTAGGAGATGATCTTATGAGGAGTACAGTGCTAAACTAAGGCTATCACTTGTTCCTTGATATCTAAATAAAAGTATGCATGAAATGGTGAGTAACAAAGTGAACAAAGTAGTTATAAAGGCAACAATGAAGCAACAAGGATAACAACAAACCAAGACTAATTACCAACTAATACTAGGGCATCTAAACTAACACAATCAACAACTTAAACACAAGACAAACCAAGGGCCTTTTAGGCATTAAGGTATTGTTTCATGAATCGAATCACTTATACATGTTTATAGCATCCTATAGTAATGATTCCGATAGGTACTCTCCTAGCTATATCAAGACTTGAAAAGCCTACTAACATGTGACCAAGATCATCCTCGAGTCTTGTATAAAATGCTAGTACTTTAAGCACCAAACTCTTCCACAAAAAATGTTCCTTAAAATTCCTAAATCTCAAACAAACCACCTTACCACATCTCAATGGCTAGGCTCATGGATAGCTTTCTCGAGCATTTCTATGAATAGCTTGTATGGTGTGTGTTTATAGTACCAAAACAAACATAGTAATAGGGTTAAACATAGAAATTAGCACTATACATCATATAGACATGATTATAACCAAGATTTAACCATTCATTCAATGAATCACCTAAACCTTTAGGGGTTTGAGTGACTACTCACTCACACAAAAATGCACAAACAGAAGAAAAATATAGAAGTGTAAACATGATAATGAAAGGAGAAATGGAAGAAAATTATACTAAATGGTAGAAATCACCATGAAATAGAGATATTTCATCCTCTTGAGGCACAAAGGTCCAAGCATCCAATAGTCTAAGCTCTTAAAACCTAGATCTAAAAGGACCAAAGGATTGAAAACATGCTTCCTAGCTCTACAAATCTATGTATTATACAATCCAAACATCCAAAATATCTAAAGTTCATGCTAGACCAACTAAAAAAACGCTTTGTGAAGTATCTTGGTCCATAAGATGGTGGAAATGACATTCATCTACTTTGAGAATTTATGGAAAAAGTTGGGTCCCATCCTCACTAAGTATGCCATGGTGGAGCAGTGATGGCTTGGTGGTATTCTAGTGGCTAACCGCAGCTTTACCGTGTTGATGCTACACCTCAAAATTGCTACTGAGGTGGCTTCTAGGGGGTCAATGCAGTAGCACTGCATGTGTGGTGGTGATTTAGTGGCCCACCATACGTCTTGTGGTAGTGCGATAACTTGATATGCCCTTCCTTCTTAGCTCCAAGTCTCCTTGTGCTCATGGCTCCTGAACAACCTGTGCTATAGTGGCATGGTGAAGGGTTCGACATCATTTTCTTTGCCTCTTCTACTCCATTTTGCTCAAAATTCCAAGGTCCTCTTAGCCCATGAAATTACACATCTTCTAGTTCCATTTATGACTTTTGAACTGTATTGGCTTTGACCTCCATTACAGACAAAAATGCCTAAAAAAAGAATGAAGGACTAGTAAATATAGAACTGTTGAGCACTAGTTTAAGGGGAAATAAGTAGGAAGCTTGAGCCTTCAACATCATGTTTTGTAAAGAATGTAGTGCAATTCTTAGTTGAAAGCTACCTCAAAATTTAAAAGATTCAAGAGTTTTATTGTACCTTGCTCTGTTGGTCATTCTTATAATTTGGCATTATCTGATCTTAGTACTAGCATTAACCTTATGCCATTGTCATTTTAAAAAAAAATTGGAATTGGGTAAGGCCAAACCTACTGCTATTTCTCTTCAACTTTTGTAGTTGTCATTGACATATCCAAGAGGAGTAATGAAGCACATTTTTGTCAGGCTGGGAAAGTGATGGTTGTCGAAACCCACCAAAATTAAATTGAATTTCACCTTACTTATGTAGCAATAGTGAGGTAGAGTCAAACCCTATGGACTAATAACAATCACTTTTCCCTAACCAGCATATCAACACAAACAGTGGGGGTTTTGTATGCTAAAAATAAAAATCAATGGAAACAACAAAAAGTAGCAAGTAAAAATGTAAATTGATGAAACTTTAATCAAACAAACTTCAAAACAAAAGAGCTTATAGAACAATTATTATACTAATCACACACTTTCAGATTTTAATTCCCATAGAAGTACATATCCAATTGATAGTATGGAAAAGCCATATTAACCCTAATTCTTCCCTTGCTATGCTAACCTAAGCATAGCACTATGATTAGATCCTTTTATTAATCTATTAGTATTGAAAGCAACTTAAACATAAAACAATAATAGTATTGTTGATCCAGGAAGCAAGTAAGATGATTACCAATAGCACTCAACATGCATTGTTTAAATTGCACAATTTTTCCCCTAGGCAATCACCTTGGCTTGTCTAGCACTTTCACTACCCTGCAAGACAATTATGGATCAAGAGTATACATGCAGCAATCACATGAAAAGTTACCTAATATGCCTTATTAGATAATCACTACGCATAAACATCCAACTTAGATAAACATAGATAATCAAGTTGACAATAGATTAAAATTGTAAGTCTGAGTCTCACAATCTCAACAATTGAGTAGAAAAGCTCCTCTAATATGAAAAAAATATTAAGCTAGCATGATTAAAATGAAAGAAAAAAAATACTAAGAAAAATAACGAAAGATGATGAAAAGATGTCTGGTGAAAAGATGTCTGGTTCACAGTTACAGCCCTTTTTAGATCACAGCAACCGTAGTGTTTTTCAACTCATAAGCAAACTTAAATTCTAAGGCCTTTCGAACTTAGGTCATACTTCCAATGTAAATCTAGACTTGATTTGGTAAGATTTTTACTCTTTTTTTTTTGCTTTGTAAAGCTTCCTCGTAGCTTCAAAACAACACTTGAATCACCCAAAATGCAGGTGTACAACCCAAGTTATGGCTCAAAATACTGAAACTATTCCTAGACCAACAATTGTGCACATGTCATGTCTTTGGAGCTGAATTTGACCCTTGAAATGTGTGAACTAGGTTTCAAGGTCTTCACATGGCTTGTAGCTCTAGCTGTTAGCTATCCAATGGCTCAAGAATTAATCAATTTTGATCTCTATAGCTCAAAATATGTTTTTTATGCTAGAACATCTTCAATCTATAAAAATCCTAAGAAAACACAACCAATAAAACTTCCACTTTTAATCAATTGTCTCCATATTTGCTATAACCCATGAAACATACTCAAATTAATTTTTTAAGGTAGAAAACACTTACAAATCACATTAAATATGAGAGAAATAAATATAAAAAATATAAGCTCATTAGTTTGTCTTTTTGATGCTATTCTTGACATAGAGGTAGCCTGGAACATCTTTTTTATTCTTGGAAGTACTTTCATGGCCACCAGAAAACCTCTTATTGATGTTAAACAAGGAAAGTTCACCTTGAGGGTCAATAAACAATGCATGGACTTCAACATTTCTCGGGTCATAAATGCTCTGGTTACAAATCTTATTTCTTCATTGATGTGGTGGATGCATGGATTGCTGTGGTAAAATCTAAAATTTTATATAATGATCCATTCTTGAGAGCTTTGATAAGTTATGATGATAGCACTTAGAAGGAAATGGTCAATTTGTCTTTTGCATTGAATGCCTTAGTGGATGATAGGCCTTTGCTATCTTTTTTTGAAACTTTTGTCAACTTTAAATGAATGTGAAGAGTGTAGCAAATTTGGATTTGAAAGCGTTGCTGGATGAATTACATTATGACTTATTGGGTCCAAATGGGTCCAAATGGCTAAGCGTGTTGAGAAAGCAGAAGGTTGTTCTATCTTGGTCCATTAGGGATATTAAGGGTAGCCCTTCCTTTTATATGCACAAAATCTGGATGGAGGAAACTTATACACTAATGGTAGAACAAAAAAAAATATTGAACCCCACCATAAAAGAAGTAGTTAAGGTGAAGATCCTTAAATTCTTGAATGTAAGAATTATCCGCTCAATTTCTGACAATCAATGGGTTAGCCCCATTCATGTTGGGTCAAAGAATGGTGGGCCATTAAAACCATTTGCAGTTGTAGGGTTTATATGGACTATCAAGAGCTTAACAAGCCCACTAGGAAACACCACTTTCCCTCCCATAATGTTGGACTAGTTGGCTAGTCGAAAATATTATTGCTACCCAAATTGGTATTCTAGGTACAACCAAATTTCCATAGCATCAAAAGATAAATGAAGATAACTTTTATATGCATTTATGGTACATTTGCTTTCTATATGATGCCTTCTGAGTTACACGTTGCACTGATAGCATTTCAAAGGTGTATGATGGCTATCTTTGCCAACATGATTAAGAAGATTATAGAGGTTTTCATGGATGAATTCTCTATATTTAGGTCTTCTTTTGATGATTGTTTGGACAACTTGGTGAAGGTGCTACGCTAATATTAAGAAATCAACCTTGCTCTAAATTGAGAGAAATGTCATTTTATGGGAAAATCTAGCACTGTCCTAGGCAAAATTTTTTTTTTAAATGTATTAAAGTGGATAAAGCTAAGGTGGTGGCTATAGAAAAATCACCTCTACTAAAGAATGTGAGTGATGTAAAAAGCTTCTTTAAGAATGTGGGATTTTATAGGAGGCTGATCAAGGAGTTCTAAAAAATTTGTGAATCCATTTTTTTTCATTGCTTGAGAAGGATGCTAATTTTGAGTTTGATGTAGAGGCTGAGAGGCATCTGAGGTAGTTAAGAATAAACTTAAGGAACCTCTTATTGTTGTCTCTCCTAATTAGTCCCAACCATTTGAGATAATGTGTTATGCAAGTGACAATGCCATGGGTTCGATTCTAGGGAGAAAAAGAGAAGATATTCTAGGCTATATATTATGGCAGCAAGAATTTAGACATGACTCAAGAAAATTATACCCCCACAGAGAATGAAATGCATGCATTGGTTTCTTCTCTTGAAAAATTTTGGAAATATATACTTGGTGCCAAAATGATTGTTTCCACTGACCATTTGTAAATCCAATATTTCACCAAGAAGAATGTTAATCAAAAGTTGGTTCGGTGGAATTTGCTCTTGCAAAAGTTTGATGTTGACATTAGAGATAAGAAAGGAAGTGAGAATATGGTGGCAGGTCACCTATCAAGGGTTGAGTTCAGAAAAGAACACTATCCATTTCCCTACAAAGACTCATTCCTTGATGAACATCTTCTAAAAGTAAGTGCAAGCACTCTTTGGTTTACTGACTTTGTGATTTATCTATGTTGTGGAGTGTTGCCTCTAAAGTTTAATTCTCACTAAAAAAAGAGGTTTTTGTCAAAGGTACATGATTATTTTTGCAATAAGCTATTGCTATATAGGCCATGGGCTTATGAAGTTATTTGTAGGTGTGTTCTAAGGGAGGAGGTGTTAGACACCATTCATCATTACCACTCACCTTCTAATGGCGGAAATTTTGGACTAACAAGAACCCCCACAAAGGTACTAAAATCATTATTTTATTGGCCTTCTTTTTTCAATGATTGTTATGCCATTATGAAGACTTTTGGTTGTTGTCAAAGGGTTAAAAATATTACTGGAACACATGAACTCCCATTCACCAAAGTTTTGAGGCTAAGATCTTTGATGTGTTGGGTATTGGCTTAATGGGACCATTTCGTCCCTCTTTTAGTTGTTAATACATGTTTTGGTACTGAACTATGTTTCAAAGTAGGTTGAAGCCATCGCCACACTAGCAAACAATGCTAAAATAATGGTCAAATTCTTCTAAAAGAACATATTCTTTCATTTTGGCACTACAAGAGCTATAGTGAGTGATGGTGGTTCTTATTTTTAGAACAAGATCTATACACTGTTGATGGCTAAGTATTGTGTGAGATACAATATGACTTTTCTACATCACCCCCAATCAAATAAATGGAAGTATCAAATTGGTAAGTCAAGCAAATCCTTGAGAATGTGGCCAAAGGAATAAGGAAAAAGTGGGCCAAGAACTTGGATTATGCTATTTAGGCAGTGCCAGACTACTTATAAAACATTTATCAGAATGTCTCCTTATAGGTTTGTTTTCTATCAACCTTGTCACTTGGTGGTGGAGCTTGAACACTAGGCTTATTAGGAAGTTAAGAAGCTCAACCTCAATTTGAAAGAAGCTGCTAAAAAATGACTTCTTTAATTGAATGAACTAGAAGAGTTTTACCAAGAGGCTTGTAAGAGTGCCAAGTTATACAAAAGGAAGACAAAAGTGTGGCATGACAAGCTTATTGTGAGAAGACAATTCCAGCCAAGTAAAAGGTGCTTCTCTTCAATTCAATGCTTAAATTATTTGCAAGCAAGCTAAAATCAAGTTGATCTAGTCCAATTATGGTGGAGAAGGTCATGCCTTATGGAGCCAATGAGTTAAAGATGGATGATGCAAGAACCTTTCTAATTAACAATCAAAGATTGAAGCGCTACTTCAAAGAGGAGCAACAAGTTATCAACAAGCTTCACTTGGCTGAACCTTTGACATGAATCCTCAATAAAAAGAGTAATCTAGCTAAAGACATTAAACTTAGTGCTTGTTTGGAGCAAACATGACATTTTTATTACATTTAGTTGACAAGTCATTATTTTTGTTGATAAATAAAAGCTTAATTATGAATTTTGTACATGGAAGGGAAGGTGAAAGACTAAAACTTTGGACTTTTTCTTGTGGATGAATTCAGTAGAAAGTGAACAAAGTAGTAATAAAGCTAAATCTTTCAAGATTAAGGATCAATTGAGCATTTTTCATGCTCTTAAGCATCATAGCATGAGGAGTGGAAAAAGTGGCCAAATGGCCTTAACTTTGGAGCATCGCAATGTGAGAAGTGGAAAAAGTGGCCAAATGAACTTAATTGTGGCACTACAGTGCCGTGAGGCCTCATTCTTAACACCACTGTGCCAAACACATTGAGACCTTTTTATTTTGTATTTCACTCCATAATCTCACAGATAAACACTTAAGGCAATCCCTAAACCTCTCAAACTCAAACCCTAACCCTTTCAAGCACTCAATGGATTGATTTTGCTTGTCAATTTCTTCATCAAGAACATTCAAGTAAGCCATTTCCTTACTCTTCCCTTTTGATTCATCCATGAAAGACTTTAATTCTTGAGATATGGATACATGCAAACTTGAATTGGATGAGATTTTTAGTCTTTCATGTGATTTCTTGCTTGTTCATCAGTTTGTTCTTATTGGGGATGTGATTTCAGGGAACGGGTGTTGAATTTAACATCGAAATCATGACTTGAAAATCACACCTTATGAGACCCATAGAAATTTGATGGCAATTTAAGTTTAATGCTTTTTCTTGATTGTTCAAATGTTGCATTTGCTTAGTTTTAATTTAATTTGCATAGGTTGATCAAGTTTTGCTATTAATTTGAGAAACAATGCATGAATTTTTAATTGCATTTCTTGGAAAACTGAGGTACATAAATATGAATAGTGATGACACAGGGGGTTTGGGAGCACAATGTTGTAATGTGTGAAGGTTTTGTGTAGAAGTTCTTTGTATTTCTTACATCTAAGTGCTATATACTACCTAGAAAAATACTTGCTTCCCTGATCCATGATTTCTTTAATTGGAAATCATTGAACTTATGCTATGCCATCATGAGTTGTGTTCAAGCAATGTTCATAGACTTACTTTTTTACTTGTGGGCGTAATTTGTAAAGGCTCTCTGATTACTTTCCTTAAATTTGAATGCCAAGATAAGTTAATCCTAATTTGTTTTCCTCTAAGAAGTTTTATTAAGCAAGAAAAAGCAAACTAAGTAAGGTTATGTTGAGTTCCTAAGTGTAAATGGCACCTAAAGGGTAAAAAGGGCAACATGGTAATTTTGGCCAGATTCAGTGGCATGGCCATAATTTCTATGAAATTAAGGTCATTTAGTATTCATAACCAAATATGTTAAAACCATTAATATTTCTAGCCATTTGAACAAAAAATAGATGTCAAGGGTTAAAATTGTAGTAAGTGTGAAATTGAGCTATTATGTCTTTTAATGGCTTAAGTGGCTCAAGAGCAAAGTGTGTAACTAAGCAAAACCTTTCTATGGGACCAAGGATCAATGATAAAGGAAGCGTTTAAGTGGCTAAGTGAAACAAAAATAAGACTTGGTGCCAAAGTGACAGGAAAACAAAAATGGTCTAAGTAGAGTAATTGGCATATTTTAAGAAAAGACGAACAACACTTTTCATTATCTTCTTTACTCCACTTTTGTAGTGCTCCTATTTCTATAGCTCTTCTTGATCAAACCTCCGAATCTACTGAGGGCTTTGAACGCCAACACAGTGTCACCAATGGCAACCTCATCCCACGTTTTTAACCTGTTTCAAGCACTAAAATGCTTCAGTTTCCATCATTGGCCTAAATAAGGTATCTATCACTTTAGTTCATTTCTCAAACCCACTCCTAAAGCTAATATAGTTCACCATTACTAGGTAATATGTTGGTAGGTAAGAGAGCTAAGTTTAAGTGGATAAGTTTGAGTGCGATAATGCTTAAAGAAGCACCAATAAGGACTAAGAGGATCTTGATGCTCCAATGGCCATGGAATGGGGTCAATAACATCCAAAATTGGAGTGAAACTTGAGGTGATTTTGGGTCCCCTAATGGCCTAAGGATAGAGATGGGGAACCTCCGGGCATTGTGGTGGTACCTAAAAAGTCTTGGTAGAGCCATGAGCATGGTAAGTGATCCATTAAGAAGTGCAAGCCAAGTTTAAAGGAGCTTGGCAAGGTATGGCCATTAAGTTCATTGCCCAGCACAACAAGAAAGGAGAAGGTATGGTTAACAAGAAGGTAAGTGATGACTTACTCACGTATGCCTGTGAGAGGCAATTAAGGTCATGTAAACGATGACTTACTTCAAATGCCCATCAAGAGAACTTTATGGGGTAAGTTAAGTGCTAGCATGGGATACAAGGGCTAGTATCCAAGTACCCTAGCCATTAGATCTAATGGCAAGTTTAGCACCTACGGGTGTAAGGAAGTACTAAGTGCATTTTCATGTACATGATTCATACATACATCTATTGATTCATTATTTGCATTATTGGTTGTTATTTTTTTATTGTTGGTTTTTGTGCTATTTGTTGATTATGGTAGATTTTCTATATGTTTTTGTATTTGCATGCTTGCACTATGAATTCCCTCATAGGTGCCTAAATGCCTTATTGAGTACTTTCAAGCACTCACCCTTTAAGTGTTCTGCAGGTATTAAGTTGGCTAGTTGAGCTGAACAGTTGTAAGGGGCAGCTGTTAAGGCTTATTTTGTTTAGTCTATAGGTATTCTCTAAGTAAGAAACTATATGTTTCCAAGCTACTTATGATATAAGTTGTATTGACTACGTGTTTGCCTTTTTAGTTGAGGCTAAGTGAGCACAAGGAAGGCGTGCCTCATCACTTGAAGCTAGTTTGCTTATGTGAAGAGCAAAGCATGGATCTTAGTATATATTGTTGTTTCTTGTACAATTATGGTATTCTACATAATAAATGTTCCCTCTACTAATTTCCATTGGTGTGCATAACACTAGGGTTACATTTGGTGTATACATGATTAAGATGTATGCACACAGTTATTACTTGAAGTTAAAGCAACTAAAGTTTCTAGGACTTGGCTTGTTCTTAACTTATGTTTTATAAATGGGCATGCCATAGTTTGTTTCCTTGTTTTATTTATTTGTTATCGCATAGCCTAGATTATGCATGCATGTTTTTTATGTAGAGTAGGGTAAGTAACTAGTTGCATGCAATGATTTAATATACTTCATGAGTAATGGCTTATGAATCATAACCTAAGTGGGATCATAGTTCCCTAAGAGCTTACCAGTGATCCTAAATTCAAGGCCCCAGGACCATGTTTTGCCACATAATTAGCTTGGTGTGATAGTTTGAATAGCATCTAGCTAGTGCATAAATATGGTTTAAGGATGGTTCATCACTTAGATTCTCATCTTAGAGTGCTAAAAGCTTTGTAAAGTTGGTATGTCACCATTGATAGAAGTTAATGATAGACATTATTCTTAATTTGATTCATGAAGTGTGTTTCATATTTGCGCCATACTGATTGATCTCTGTTTTGTCTTCTAGTATATCATAAATCAATGGTAGAAAGTGGTTACAAAGTTGTAATCGCTTTAATTTGAAGTATGTGCGAGAATTGTGATGAAAGTCTATCTAATGCACAATAATCTTGTTAGAATTTATGCCCAAAAGCCAACCATGAGATGATTGTATTTTGGACATTAAGTCATGATATTTTGTTAGGGCATTAATCCAGTAATTATGTTTGTTGTTTTCTTTCTGCGTGATGTAATAAACATAATTATAACCCTAGAATAATGATAATCTTAAATGTCCTTAGTGTAGTATTATCGTGGAGCGGGTTACGATAATACATCACGACTAGCACATATGGAGACTAATATGAGATATGTAGTCTACATATGGGTACAAGTTAGAGAACTTGTGCACTGGACTGACCCACCACGAGAATGCTACATGGATCATTATATGAGTGTCATAAGTGATTCTCATAATGATCATGGTATATGTAGTCCTTTGACCTAAGGTCATTAAGGTTCCCTACATGTGAGTCATATACTTTGATACTTCCCTTTGTTGCTTGTAACTGAGTTAACTTGAATGAGGTCATTGGGTATGTCGCATATCATGCAGAGGGTTTTGTGTGACCAAGATGGGAATTGTCCCTCCTATGTAACAAGAGTGATATCTTTGGGTCCCTTGATAGAGTGAGACTTAGAAAATCCATGGCTATGCTCGGATGACTTGATATACGATATCATTGTCACCAATTTAAGTTAGTCTACTCAGTAATCACAAAACCAAAGATTGGGCTATACGAGAATGACACATTCCATGTCTCGTGCTTAATCTTAATATCTTGGACAAAGGGACAATGGCATATACAGATAATGATCATATAGGTTTAGTCGAATCACCGACAATCTTGTCACTTGGGTAGCAATGATGTGTTGCTAGACACCGCTCATTGCTTATGATCAAAAATGTGATTTATGATCATTGCCAACATGGTAAGAGCCTATTGGGTCGCACACATAAAGCCTATTTGGATTATTAGAGTGCATGGGCAAATTATTTGGGTTATGGTTTCAAGATAATTTCATGTTAATAATTGGCCCAAAAGTTGAGCCATTATCAAGCCTAAAATTAAAGCCTAATTAGATTAGAACTTTGA
The DNA here is from genome assembly GCA_005392925.1 of Aquilaria sinensis. Taxonomy (NCBI): domain Eukaryota; kingdom Viridiplantae; phylum Streptophyta; class Magnoliopsida; order Malvales; family Thymelaeaceae; genus Aquilaria; species Aquilaria sinensis. The sequence goes on from SMDT01003294.1 coordinate 209,668, forward strand.
AACCCATTAGGCCTGGAAGTTGAGTCTCACTATAAATATAACATATAGTGAAAAATTAGTAGCCTTGCCCTAGCCTCCCAAAAGTGATAGCCGCACTCTTCTCTTGCAATTCCTTGAAGGACGCAAGCTGGCACTGCGGGCGTAAGAAAGACGCATTTGCCGGAACGTGGTGGAGGCATGGTGATCCCTAGAGGCTCGTGTGGATGCCATAGAGAGCTTGAACACATCAACTTTTCAGGTTTTGTGATTTGACTCAACAGTTGGGTGAAAGATCTCAGCCGAATTTAGGTATGAAAATTTTTAAACACCCGGTTTACCTTGTTTGACTTGAATCCTGGAGGGTTTTGGTTATATTCCATTGTGCTTGTTTGGCTCCTGGAAACCTACAAATCTTCCTTGTAAGAACAATGGTGCCGGAGCTCTCTATGAAAGATAAATACAATAGGACCTATAAGAAAAGTGCCATGAGTGTTCCTTTGACATGGAGAACTTCATTGATTGCTATGCGCAATAAAGCTTTACAATTTCATGAAGTGAAAGTTGACAATTGAGAAGGGCTTTAACCCAGAAGCAAGTGAAAATGTAAATCTCCTTGAGGTGGTTATAAGGCAAGCATGGAGACCATGGTGTACTACACCACACACCACAATATACCATACCTTAATGATGGATTTTTTTGCCAATCTTGCCACTTCTAACGTATAGCGCACCTTAGCTACTAAGGTCATAGTCTGATCGAAAAAAGTGAAGGCTACTCCATGAGCCATCAATGCCCAGCTCCTGATAAACCCTATAATTAGCCGCCCTCCATGCTTGGACGCATTACATGATGAGTTGAATGCTAGGATATGTGAAAGGGTAGTGCTATGGGTCAAAAACAAAGAAAATCAAGATTGAAAGTTTTGTTTCACTGCCTCATAACTGCCTCCAAACATGAAGGCATGGAACCACTGATTCATTCCTGCCTTATCCCATTTACTCATCCAATACATGTTACACCAGATCATTTTCATTTCCTATTTTGCATTGCCTCCAACTATTGAGTTGATATGGAGGCATTCATTGTGCAAAGCATATGTCAACCAAGGGGGACATAGAGAGATAACTTGCCTTTTGCATAACTTATTACAAAGCTTATTATGGCATCTAAAGTACGCTTATTTGATTTTGCACTTTTGTTTGAACCCATGGTACATGACGTATCCTTGTGGAAGCTCCATGGGCATGAATTGGAATGGGCTTATTAATAAGATAAGCAAGAAGAGGATGATGATGATGAAGGAGAAGGGGGAGAAGAATAAAGGGCATCTTCATAATTGCCTTCATTAACCCCTCCAATGCCACCAATGAACACATCGCCACCAACAAGATGCATTTTTCCATTAGTACGGTTCTTGGTGCCTTTTCTTCTCAAGTGGAGTATGTAGAGGGGCATGTGGAAACCATGGCTATAGACATTCAGGATGGCTACTCGCATTTGGCCAATTGCATTAAGATGTCGTTGGCCCAAATTCAATTGGGGCCAATGCAATAATGCCCTGACTTCCTTCCCAACTACCCTCCATTTCCCCAAATCCTTCCTCACTCACACCCTAGTGCCCACCCATGGGACACTCCCTATCCCCTAAACTAGCACCCATCTTTCTACAGCTCCTTCCCATCATAAGACCCACCTTCAAGACCCCTCTCACTTTCCACCTTCTCACCCATTAGCTAGTGGTTCTTCCCATGGCCATGACATGCACTAGGGTTAGATGTAGCGAGACTACCCTTCCTTCATGGGTATGATTCTTTAGGTCTCTCTTTTTTTTTCTCTACTTTCTATTAAGGATAATGTGTGGTCTAAGTTTAAGGGAGTTGCTTGATGGTGAGTGCTTTGCTAATTCTTTAAATGTGTTTAACTAGATTTTAGTTTAGGAGTTTATTTTCCTTGCATGAAATCTAGTTTATTTTCTTGCATGTTTGAATTCCATGGCATATGTGTATTAGGATGCATTTAGGTGCATATATTTGCATATAGGTTATGTTCATTTAGGGACCTCATATATGTTCTTTGTCATGTTTGAATGAATCCCTTTGCAAATTCAGATCATTTATAAGTATTGTTAAGTGGAAAAAGATCTTAATTTGTCATTAATGGCATAAATTTTACCCCATAAGCATTTCCAGCCTAGTGTATTGTTATGGATTATTCATTTTTTTTTGTGTACTTGCTTGTGGTTGGCCTTTGAGTTTGCTTATGGAACATTCTAATCCACATTGTTACATGCAAATTTAGGATGGAAATAGCAAACATGGGGATAACTACACATCCAAATGGCCAACCTTACATTAACCCTTAGATAAACCCCTTTGAGCCTTAAAACATTATTTGTTGACTGAGTCCACATGATGAACCACATCCATTCACTTTTACAATAACTTAGTCCTTGAATTGAGTTAAGCATTTTACTTGTGGGCTTAGGAAGTGTAAGAAAACTTTGACATGTGAGTTTAAGTCAAAGAACAAATTTAGGGGATTTTGGGTTACTTGGTTTGGTGGTCAAATTTTTATAGTTGTCACTTATTTGGATCATGAAAAAACATGTATGCTTTTTGCCCACTCAGATCATGACATGTGTTCGGCCAGATGCAGTCTGTACCTTCGGGGGTGGGGATCTCTAGCTGGCCATAGGCCGTTCTGGCCAGAAGTCCATGGGAGGCCTGTGTGTCAGATGCGTGTGTGAGGCCTCTGTGTCATAGGCTCCTTAACTATTTTTGTCGTGTTCACAAGACCCCTTCGGTGAAAGAGACCTCCTGAAGTTGGTCAGGTCATCTTACTGGTGGTGGTAGTGTACCATGTTCCTGAGGTCAGTCCTGTTATTCCCCGAGGGTGATGGTGGATTACCAAGGTCAGGGGGTTAAGGACTGCAGACCCTCTTTTCCCGAGGTTGGCGCTCGCATTCTTTGAGGGTTATGCTCATCTTTTCTGAGGGCGGTGCTTCGTCAGAGCTTGGGAGTTTGGAGGGTAATAGCCCTTTGGCTGTCACTAAGCTTGAGGAGTCAAGCTCAGTTAGTCACTTGGGTTCCTTCTTTCCTCTTTCGTGCACTTAAACATGGATACCAATTTATGTATTTTCATAGTTATGTTTAGCTTAGTTATAGAGTAGTCTTTTCTATACTTTCTATGGATGTGGCTACTTGAACTGACTTTGTTGGTTGAATTAATTACTATGTGACGTTGGTTTTGTCTCAAATTCTTGTTTATTCTTCTCTTGAGCTAATTGTTGTACTAGCTAATTGATGACCACAATTACTTGCACAATGAATTGCTTTTAAACTTTTGGAAAAGATTAAAAGTGAATGGAGCTAGGAGAAGAGTTTAATTGTTAGTATTGTGCTCAAAAGCCAATCATGAGATGATTGTATTTTTGCACATTGAGTCATGATATTTTATTAAGGCATTAATCCGTCAATTATGTTGGTTGTTTTGTTTCTGCGTAACTTAACAAAACATAATCGTAACCCTAGAATAATAATATTCTTAAATGTCCCTAGTCTAGTATTATTGTGGAGCGGGTTGCAATAATACATAACGACTAGCATATGTGGAGACTAATATGAGATATGTAGTCTACATATGGGTACAAGTTGGAGAACTTGTGTACTGGACCGACCCACCATGAGAACACTACATGGATTGTTATATGAGTGTCATAAGTGATTCTCATCGTGATCATGGTATATGTAGTCCTTTGACCTAAGATCATCAAGGTTACCTACATGTGAGTCACATACTTTGATACTTTCCTTTGTTGCTCGTAACTGAGTATATCACATATCATGCGGAGGGATTTGTATGATCAAGATGGGATTTGTCCCTCCTATGTAACAGGAGTGATATCTTCGGGCCCCTTGATAGAGTGAGACTTAGAAAATGCATGGCCATGCTCGGATGAGTTGATATATGATATCAATGTCATCAATTTAAGTTGGTCTACTCGGTAATCAAGAAACCAAAGATTGGGCTATACGAGAGTGACACATTCCATGTCTCGTGCTTAGTCTTGATATCTTGGACAAAGGGACACTGGCATATATCGGTGATGATCATAAAGGTTTAGTCGATTCACCGACAATCTTGTCACTTGGGTAGCAATGATGTATTGCTAGACACCGCTCATTGCTTATGATCATAAATGTGATTTATGATCATTGCCAACATGGCAAGAGCCTATTGGGTCGCACACATAGAGCTATTTGGATCATTAGAGTGCATGGGCTAATTATTTGGGTTATGGTTTCACTTTAATTTCGTATTACTAATGGGCCAACGAGTTGAGCCATTATTAAGCCCGAAATTAAATCCTAATTGGATTATGGCTTTGAAACCCATTAGGCCTAGAAGTTGAGTCTCACTATAAATACAACTTTTAAGTAAGAAATTCGCAGGTCTCCTTGCCCTAGCCTCCCAAAAGGACAGCCACACTCTTTTCTTGGAATTCCTTGGAGGACGCAAACTAGCACTGCGAGCACAAGAGAAACGCATCTGCCGGGACGTGGTGGAAGCGTGGTGATCCCGAGAGGCTCGTGTGGATACCATAGAGAGCATGAACATGTCAACTGTTCAGGTTTTTTGATTCGACTCTTCAGTTGAGTGAGACATCTCAACCGAAAATTAGGTATGAAAATTTTCGAACACTCGGTTTACCCCGTTTCACTTGGATCCTGGAGGGTTTCGGTTAAATTCCGCTGCGCTGTTTGGCTCCCGAAACCCAACATTAATGCCTATAGGCTTACTGGGAAACTAGTCCAAGTCACTAGGTGAAAGAAAATTGAGTGTCAAAGCCTCTTTCAAAGCTTGTAATCGAATGGGAGTCCTTATTAAGTTTAGATTAGAAAAAGTAATCCTTTTACTTGGAAAGGTAACAATTTAATCTAGTAACTTCTCCAACAAGTAAGAAAATCAAATCAAAAGCTGTAATTCACCAACTAATCAAGTTAAGTGGAGAACTTATAGAAACTCTGTTTTATTGATTAGACAAAAACTCTATTTTGCATTGCATTGTTAGCATCTTAGTGTAGTGAAATTCCAAAAAGTTTACCTTAGTTTATCTAATTACTTGTCCAGCAATTTATCAAATCTTGTCAGTTTAGCTAGAGTTGTCTATAAGTAGTGCTACTTGTGAACAAAAACACGTAATCCTCATGGGACCATAATGTTTCCCATCCTAACTCAACACATTCTGTGTGCTTGCAGTTATCATTTCAAAACTCAAAACAAGCAAAATGAAAAACAAAATTGCAACAATCAAAGAATCATTACCAAGGTTTTGCCTCTTTGGCACTACAATACCAAGGTGGTGGCATGCCACCAAGAGCTTGGCTCCTGGCATAGCAATGCCATCATTCCTTTATTCTTGGCACTATGGCACCACTGCATGCATAATTTATGGTCCCTTACTTTCATTTTTGAATTCTAGCTTGTAATTGGTTAAGAGTTCCTATCTTTTTGGTGAAGAGTGACGCGAAAATAGCTTATCACTTAAAAGATCTATAACCAGACATACATTAATGCAACTTAGGCTAGAATAAAGTTAGGTTTTCATCCTGATTCTCAAAATTTTTGTCTTGTGAAGGCTACTATTGGAGAGTTGCTTTAAAGGAGGCTTAAAGCTTTTGAGGACTTTTTGAGGACTTGAGGAATCAAGTTCACTTAGTCGACATTGGTTCTTTCTTTCCTTTTCCTTATAATTAAACATGGATGCTATTTTGTTTATTTTCTTGTTTATGTTTAGTTTGAATATGTAGTAGTTTCCTCTAGACTTTCTATGGTTTCTGCTACTTGACATGGCAATTTTTGTTGAATAAACGGTTATTTGTCTTTGATTTTTTTTCAATACATGTTTATTTTTCTCTTGAACTTTTTGTTGTGTTGATTAACTGGTAGCCATAATTAATTGTACCGTAGATTCCTTTTAAACTCTTCAAAAAGAATAAAAGGAATTGTAATTAGGAGAAGAGAGTAGTGGCCAGGGACTTGTTGGGAGACTAGTCTAGAACATTGCATCAAGAAGAATCAAAACTTAGTAATGCCTCTTTACATTCTAGTAATTGAATAAAAGTCATAGCTAGTTTAGAATAGAGAGAATGACCCTTGATTTGTGAAAGGAAGCGCCAACTAGCTAACTTTACCAACTAGTAGGAGTATCAAGATATAGCCATAATTCATTAGCCAACCAAGTTAAGTACGAAAAGACATAGGAAACGTGCTTTTATTAACTTGATAAAAATCCAATTTTGCATTGCTTTGTTTTTTTCTTTGTTTAGCGGTACTTCTAGTAGTTTATCTTAGTCTTGTTAATTCCTAGTTAGGCAATTCACCAATATTTGTTTCTTCAGGCAAAGTAGGTCTTTGAGATAGTAGCAATTGTGAAGTAATACAATCAATCCTCATAGAAATGATAATCACCCACCCTATCTACATGCATCATGTGCAGTTGCAGATAGTAGTTTTAAAACTAACGACACACCCAATGCGAGTAAATGTAATCTTTTCAAAGGATTATTAATTTTGTTGGTTAGTTCCAATTATTATGAAAGACTAGTTTTGTTTAATTTTTAAACTAACATATAATTACTTTTTTTCAAATGAAAGATTTTGGACCTATTTGAAAAATAACAACAGGTAGGGGCTTATACCATATTTGACATCATTTATCAATGAAAGTGAGAGGAGGGCTTTTTAAGTTGAAGTTAAGGAAAGTGAAAAGAAATAACTGCCTTTTTAAGGAGTTGGGCAGGTGCTTTGCATACCTTTTGGGGAAAAGCAATATTAGTGCTTTGCATGTAACCACTCGCACTAGACTTTTCTACTTGTTTTGCTTAACCTATACTTGATATAAAGTCTATGAACCACCTCATCTCGGATAACTAATTATAGTATAGATAGTGATGGCCAGGGGCCTCATCGTTCAGAGTCATGATGACTGGAGGAGAGACTTCTGGGAGGAAGAACGCCTGGAGGATGGATCGCCCAAGGGAGTGTGCCTGAAAGCTCAGAAACAAAGGGTTAGGAGGCCCCCGGAGTGTTTTTCCGAGGGGGGAGCCTCCGATGCCCAAGTCAGTGGTGGCTGAGAGAAAGGCAGAGAAAATAGCACAAAGGGCTGAAGAGTCTCGCCTGGTAAATTTCTCAGAGTGTGGGAGCCGTATTTTTGCCAACCAGCCTCCTGCCAAGTATTAATTCCTGGTATTTATAGGAGCGCCTAGCCCGTTCAGATCGCGACACGTGTTCGGTCGGATGTTCCTGAATTTCTGGGCGTAGGAGACAGATAGCTGGTAGCAGGTTGCCTTGAGCCGTGTGCTGAGATGGGCCATGATGTGATTCTGATGGCGTCAGTGTGGCAGAGCGCCTTTTGAGGCGGATTGTGGCGTCTATGAATGGATGTGTCAGAGGCTTCCTTAAATGCTTCCATAAATGCTCCTGCCGTACTCCCGAGGTCCCTGGGTGAGGTCGTCCTTTGGTACGGACAGAGCCTCTTCGGGAAACAAGCCCTCAGTTCGGGGGTTCCCAGTTTCAGGGAGTTCCGCCTTCGGGGATATCATGTTCGGCTCGCTATGTCTGGTGCCGCTTTTCCGAAGGCGATCTGTTCACAACCTTGGGGGGGCAAGTAGTGTCCTCAGGTTTTCCTGGCGTGCCGGGCTCGGAGCTCTTCGGCTATCTCCCGAGGTGCATGATCACACCTTTTCTCGGGTAGCGCCAGCTTCTTCTGGCCATTCTTGTGGCAGGGAGTTCGGCCAGATAGAGGCGATAGCGTTTGGCTATCACATGCCCCCCTTTGGAAAGCCGAAGTGAAGACTTCGGTTTTGCATCTCTTTCCGAGGTTGTTTATGGGAGTCTCTTTGGAAGCTCAACCTGTTCCGAGGATGCGCCTTTTGCCCGAAGATCATGGGCTCTTCGGCCTTGGCCTGTTCTTTGGTGTCTTCGAGGCGGAGCCTGTGCCGAAGATACACCTCTTGCCCGAAGGTCATGGGCTGTTCGGCCATAGCCTGTCTCTTGGCGTCCTCGAGTTGGCCTGCTCTTTGTTTCTGCAGGTCTGTTTGGCCAAGCGTGTCAGTCTGAGCGGCGCGTCCCAGTTTTCCAGGGATGTCAAAAGACGTGTCCCAGTTTTCAAGGGACGCTTGAAGGATGTGTCCCCCATTTTTGCGCAGCGGTTGACACATGGCGCTTTGCCATTGGAGGAGAGTCACGTCGGTTACAGAGGGCGCGCCTTTTCAGGTGCAGAGAGCAGTTACGGCGACGGTTCGCCTCCAAAGGGTACTTATGACGATGTTTCGGTTACCCACCTCTGGCTTTATAAATAGCCCATTCCATCATAAGTTCCCTTTGCTTTTTCTTCTGCTCTTTTCTCTGCTTTGCCCCTGTTCTTGCATTTTCTTGCTTTCTGTGGCGGAGCTACCTTAATCAGAGCTTTTTTCCAGCCAACTTTCACGACGGCGTCCTCAGATTTTGGCAAATCTTTTGGTGGGTTTTTGTTTTCCAGTGTGTTTTGATCCCTCTGTTCTTTTCAGTTTTTCTCTGGAAACTGTTTTCTTCCGTTTTCAAACTCGTTTTCATGTCGAAAATGCCCATTCCTGAGAGCTGGCAGCCTCTTTTAGCCCATCCTTGTTGCACCACCCCTGCAAAGTTAGAGAGGTGGAAGAAAAAATTCTTTCTTCCCTCTTACGCCATTACTAGGCTGCCTCGTTCTAGCCATTATGCTTTTTCAAACCATAGTAAGGAGGTTACCGTTTTCCGAGCCCAGCTGAAGGCCGGTCTTCGGTATCCTCCCCCGAAGATGGTGTGCGAGTTCTGCAAATTTCATGGCATTGCTGTGAACCAGCTTCCCCCGAACTCGTTCTGCTATTTTAACGCCTACCTCTGCATGTGTGGCGTCTTCGGGATAGAACCCCATTTCATAATCTTTATGCAGTACTACAAGCTCTCTGTGGTCCCGAAGGGTGGCTTCTATTTCATGCTACCTCGGGGATCCGGGAGCAAGAAATTCATGTTCACCTTCGCCACTAAGGATAGCTGGCGGGGGTGGCAACTGGCGGGGGTGGCAACAGAAGTTCTTCTTCCTGAAGATGGACGAGGCCTGGTCGTACGTTCCGACCAAATGGGCTCAGGGAACACTGGATGTGGACGTTGTTGATCCGAGGATGCTGCTGACCCCAGAGTTGGCTCCCGTGTTCGCGGATTTCGACGCCCGCATTCGGGCTGTCTCTGACTGGGATCCCGAGGTCGCTCCGCGCGCCCTTTACCCTTTTCCAATCAACTGGAAGTTGATGACCGAAGAGGTCCTTCGGGAACTAAAGGTGGTAAAGGAGCACGAGACTGACCTCGAGATGCCAGCTCCTGCCATCGCCGGGAAGGATTCCTGGTTGGTCAAGCTTCTTAAGGAGGAAATTTCTTTCGAAACGCTTGCCGAAAGTGAGTCATCTTCTACTCCTTTGCTGTTTTTTTCCTCGGACTTACGCTGATGTTTCTCTCCTTTTTCAGAGATGGGCGACGGTACTGCCGCCTATTACAAGTCCCTTTTCACCGGCCAAGTGGAGAAGGGCGATCAGACGAAGAAGGCGGCTTCCCGAAGGCGGAAGTCTACTGGCGCGGGGCCTTCGAGGAAACGGGCAAAGAGAGCTACCCAGGTTCCTCTAGAAGAAATTCCCGAGGAGACTGCCGAGGAGCCTGGGTCCGCCGAGATTCCGGCGTCTGAGACTGCTGCTTCCGAGGTCCCTTCAACCGACGTCCCTCCTCAAAGTCCTACTGCGTCGCAGGCCCTCCTTAATGTAGTGGTAGAAGTACCTTCTGCCGAGGAGCGGCGCAGGCGGAAGGGCAAGGGCATTTCGACCGAGGAGGCCGAGGACTCCGAGGACGTCGCTGTCGAGGTTCCACCAGGTTTGTTTCCAGACAAAGTGTACTTCCTTTGTTTTTTCTGGATTGCCTTCTTTGTCTTTAATCTCCTTCTCATTCTTGCCACGCAGGGGAGTTGACTACCCCTGACTGGGCGGCCGAACATGCTCGGAAGCGAGCTCTTCGGGACGCCAAAATCCCGCAAGGGAAGATACCAAAGGAGCCTTTCTGGACGTTCACGGAGGACATGAATTTGTACTCCGAGGACTGTCCTCAAATGGCGAAGGAAATTTCGAAGGGGGTGCTTATTGAGGCCTCCTTCAAGGCTATAGCGGCGGCCCATCCGGGGGATAACACTCTCGCCGCAAAGATCACCGAGCATGCTGCTCAGGTATATCCTTCACAGCTCTTTCCCTTCAATTTTTTCCTAAGTGTTTGGCTCTTACTGACCTTGCGTTTTATCTTTTTGCAGCTGCTGGGGTACGCCGGCTTTCTCCGAGTTCGGGTGGCCAGGGAGGTTGCCTTCCGAACTTCGGCCACTCAGACCATGAATGAGGCGAGGATCGCACTCGCGGAGTCGGCCGCCAAAAACCAGCAGCTGAAAGAGGCTGCTGAGAAAGAAGTGACTGCCCTTCGGGAGGAGTTCCGGAAGGAAAAAGAAGAATTTCAAAAGGTCTCCTCCCAGAAGATCGCTGACCTCGGTGATCAAATAAAGGGGATGCTCGCCGCCAACGAAGATCTTCTCAAGCACAAGGCTGGTTCTGACAGCCTTATAGTGTCGTTGACGAGTGAGAATAACACTCTCCGGGCTGAGGTCGAGTCTTTGAAGAAGGGGTCCAAGGGGACGTTGGAGATAAAGGCGCTGAAGGAGGAGATTGCTGAACTGAAGGACGACCTTGACGACCTCGAGCTTGATAAGAACGAGTCTGATCAAATGGCCAAAGTTGCCTTTCAGGACGGCTTCTGCCTTGCTCGTCACCAGGTCCTCCAGAGGTTCCCAGATCTGGACCTCTCTTTTCTAGAGGCTCTAAACATTCCTGGGGGACCTCGGTGGGAATGGTCCAAGGTCGAACATTTGAACCTTCCTCCTTCAATTCCAGCGCCAAAGGTGGTGGAAAAGGGCGGGCCAGCGAGTGGCTCTCGGGACGCCGCGAACCCTTAGGCTATTTTTTAGGGCCCCTTTTCCTTCCCTTCTATTTTGTATTCCTTCTTCGGGCACTTCTTTCCTGTAAAGCAGCTTTGCTCTTAATGAAGATTTTTTGGCTAAGTCTTTTCTTGCAAGTTTCTTCATTTCCATTGTCCCGAACACGTTCGCTCAAGAGACTTCGGAAAACCTGCGATCAAAGAAACTTTTTTACCTTCCTTTGTCCCGAGTGCGTTTGCTCGAGAGACTTTCTGGAAAGTCTGAAAATTTTGACTAAGTCTTTTTGCAGGCTTTTGCATTTCCATTTTGTCCCGAACACGTTCGCTCGAGGGACTTCGGAAATTCCTTAGTCAAAAAATTTTCCTTCTTTTCCTTTTGTCCCGAGCATGTTTGCTCAAGAGACTTAGGAAATCTTTCGAGAGTTGTTTTCCATTTTTCCCGAGCGTGATGGCTCAAGGGACTTCGGAAAACTGTCTCTGCGCTTATTTCGGCGAGTACTTCTGTGACGTTCTTGTTTCCCATCTTTCCCGAGCATGATGGCTCAAGGGACTTCGGAAAACTGCCTCTGCGAGATTTCTCCATCTTTTCCCGAGCGTGATGGCTCAAGGGACTCTGGGAGGTCAATCTGCGCTTTATTACGGCGAGCATCTTCGCGGAATTCTGCTTTGCACAATTTTGGATACTTAAGAACTTTCCTTAAGAGCATTCTGTACTTACAATTCCTCCGCTTCATCTTAGGCGTAGAATTTTTTCAAGGCGTCTGAGTGCCAAGTATTTTTCAATTCTACGCCTTCGGCGTCGCCAAGTTTGTACACGCCTTTTCGTACTTCGGCGAGAACCAGATAAGGTCCTTCCCAGTTTGCGCGAAGTACTCCGTGGGACGGCCTTCGGGGTGCAAAGTCAGCCTTTCGGAGAACGAGGTCTCCCTTCTTGATTTCTTTTGGCCTGGCCCGTAAGTTTACAGCCGCGGCCACTCTTTGCTGAAAAGCTTTTCTTCTCAGCTCGGCTATTTCTCTGTGTTCGCCGACGAGGTCGAGCTTGGTTCTGAGGCCGAGGTCGTTTCCACCTTCATCAAATATTTGCACCCGTACTGATGGTCTGACTATCTCGACTGGGATAATGGCCTCTGTCCCGAAGACTAGTGAAAAGGGAGTTTCCCCTGTGGCCCTTCGGGGCGTCGTTCGGTAGCTCCACAATACGCTTTGGAGTTCTCCTGGCCATTTCCCTTTTGCTTCTCCCAGTCTCTTTTTCAGGCCATCTTTTATGGTCCTGTTCGATACTTCCACCTGCCCGTTACTTTGGGGGTGAGCTACTGGGGCGAAGTGCATCTTTATTCCGAGGTCGCTGATAAATTCCTGGAATCCTTTGTCTATGAATTGGGATCCATTATCAGCTACTAGTACCCTCGGTATGCCAAATCTGCATACAATGTTCTTCCATACGAACTTCTGCACTTCTTTTGCCGAGATAGTTGCCAGCGGTTCTGCCTCGACCCATTTAGAGAAATAGTCCACTGCTACAACGCAGAATTTCACGCCTCCGGGTGCTGTGGGGAGTGGCCCAATAAGGTCTATACCCCAGACTGCGAACGGCCAAGGATAGTCAGCCGAACTTACTGTCTCCGAGGGTGCCCTCTGGATGTTCGCGTGTCTCTGGCAGCTACCACATTTTCGGACGAACTGTCTTGCGTCCTTTCTCAGGGTAGGCCAGAAGTATCCTTGGCGAAGTATCACCGCTGCAAGGGCATCAGTTCCGATATGTGAGCCACACATGCCTTCGTGGACCTCTTCAAGGATCATTTCAGTATCCTCTTCAGCCACGCATCTCTGCAGCGGGTTTGCATATCCCTGCCGGTATAACTCTTCACCAATCAGGAAGAATCGGCCGGAGCGTCTTCGCAGTCTCGCAGCGTCGCCGGGGTCTTCGGGGAGCATATTTTCTGTGAGGTATCTCTTTATGGGATCTTTCCATCCTTTTCCCGAGGTCGCTATGCTCAGCACTGAGATGCTCGGATGGTCTAGCACCTCGGTGTATGTTTTCAACTTCGCCAAGCAATCCGCCTCAGTGTTATTCCGCCGAGGTACATTTTCGATCCGTACGGCGTCAAACTCTTGGATGAGCTTTGCTACCAGCTCGTGGTATTTTGCCAAGATTGGGTCCTTCGCCCCATAATCTCCTGCCGTCTGCCGAACTACCAGCTGGGAATCGCTGTGAGCCTTTAAGTTTCTCACGCCAATCTTTCTGGCCAAGCGTAATCCCGCTATGAGGGCTTCATACTCAGCTACATTGTTGGTGACGTTGAAGCTGAACTTGATAGCCTTCATTACCTCCAGGCCTTCGGGGCCCCTGATAATTACTCCAGCTCCCTGGTGTTCGGACCCCGAGGCTCCGTCTACGTGCAAGGTCCATTCTGGCTCACCCTCTTTTGGATCTGAATGGCTCTCCTCAGTGGTGGGTATTTCGGCGATAAAATCTGCCAGTGCTTGAGCTTTTATGGCCTTCCGAGGCTCATACGTGATTTCGTGTTCGCCCAGCTCTATGCACCACTTGGAGAGCCTTCCCGAATGATCAACTCTCTTCATGACATCCCGTAGCGGCAGACTACTTCGGACGATGATGGGGTGAGCCTGAAAGTATGGTCGCAGCCTTCTCCCTGCAAGCACCAAGGCGTATATAGCTTTTTGAAGCAAAGGGTACCTGATTTCGGCGCCATGCAGGGACTTGCTGACATAGTAGACCGGCCATTGCTTTGGCCCTTCTTCTTTCACAAGGACCGAGCTCACAGCTTTTTCTGTGACGGCGAGGTAGAGTACGAGGGGCTCTCCCTCCCGAGGTTGTCGCAGAGTCGGCAGGCTGGCCAAGTAGACTTTGAGTTCTTCCCAGGCTTTTTGGCAATCTTCATCCCAAGGATGATCATTTCTTCCGAGGTTGCCTTCCATTTTTGCTGCCTTTGTGAGGACTTTGAAGAAAGGTCGACACCTATCTCCGTACCTGGAAATAAATCTGCTCAGAGAGGTTATTCTTCCGGTGAGTCTCTGCACGTCTTTGACTGTGGCAGGAGTTCGGAACTCAAGCAGAGCCTTAATCTTCTCGGGGCTAGCATCGATGCCTCTTTTGGATACCATGTACCCAAGGAATTTTCCCGAGGTCACCCCGAAGATGCACTTCTTAGGATTAAGGCGGATCCCGAAGGCTCTAAGCTTTTGGAAGGTTTCCTCTAAATCTGCAACGTGGTAGCCAGGCAGCTTGCTCTTGACTATCATATCATCAACATACACCTCCATGTTTCTCCCCATTTGGTCTTTGAAGACCTTGTTCATCAGCCTCTGGTAGATGGCTCCTGCATTTTGGAGCCCGAAGGGCATCCTGATATAGCAATATGTTCCTCCCTCGGTGATGAAGGCAGTCTTCTCTTCATCTTCGGGGTCCATCCTTATTTGATGGTAGCCACTGAAGGCGTTTAGGAAACTAAGGAGCCCATATTCAGCAGTTGAATCTACCAGTTGATCTATTGGCGGCAGAGGGTATGAGTCTTTCGGGCAAGCATCGTTCAAATTTCTGAAATCGATGCACATCCGGAGTTTGCTGCTACCTTCTTTTGTGGCGATGACCACGTTGCTTAACCATTCGGGGTACTTCACTTCCCTGATAACTTCAGCATCTAGGAGACGCTGGACTTCGGTTTTGACAAAGTTGCTTTTGTGGGCTGAGATGCTTCGTTTCTTTTGCCGGACAGGCCTTGCTTCCGGGCTTACTTTGAGGCTGTGCTGTATTATGCCAGGGTTCACCCCCGGCATATCTTTTGGCGAGTAGGCAAACAGATCTTTATTTTCCAGCAGAAAGGATACAAGTTTTTCCTTGTCACCTTCGGCCAAGCTCTTCCCTATTCGGGTAGATTGTCCTGGGACAAGATCTACTGCTTCCGTTTCTGCCTTTGCGGGATCTTCTCCTTTGCCTTTCTCCTGCGCCTTTGCCTCCACCGTTTGTGTAGAGTTGTTTGCCGGAGCCTTTCGTGCTTTCACAAACACCTTTCTTACCTCGGCCTGGTCTATGAAGATCTCTGCATCTCCATCCTTGGTGGCGAATGTGATAGTCAAGTACTTCACATCAGGGCGAATGTGCAGGTTTCCCTGTGTCTGCCTTCCAAGGATGGCATTGTACGAGGACGGGACGTCCATGACGATGAATCTTGCCATTGTGGAGGCGTACAACTCAGCTACTATGTCTACCGAAGTCCCTTTCATCATCAGCGGGAGATCGATCCATCCGAGGACGGGGAGTTCGGATGGTCCAACCCCAAAAGTGGGCGAGATGACAGGCTTCAGTTCGCTGCTGGAGATGCCCAAGCTCGGCAGCAGGTGCGAGAATAGGACGTCAGCATTTGAGCCATCATCAAGCCACACTCTTTTGACATCCCAGTTCCCTGTTCTCGCCATAATCAGCAGCGGATCATCGTGGGGGAAGACGACGGTGGAGCCATCTTTGCGGGCCAGCTTCTTTGATGGACTTTGATACTCCATGACTGCAATTTCTCTGGCTTTCCGCTTTCTTTCCGAGGATGGGAGCCCCGTGGTGATGGTTTGGATAACCCCTACTGGAGGTGGAGGTCGCCTTTTTGGACTTCGGTTTCTCCTCCTGTCGGAGTCGTAGTCCTCGTCTTCGGCCCTTTCTTCCTCCTATTTTCTGCCTTTTGGGGAGGGCATCCGCAGGTATTTGCGAAGTTGGCCCTGTTTTATCAGCGACTCTATGTACTTCTTCAGCTGGAAGCAGTCTTCGGTGTCATGACCGTGGTCGCGATGAAACTGGCAGAACTTCTTTGCATTCTTCTTATTATCGGCGGTCATGGCCCTTGGCC
Source organism: Aquilaria sinensis (assembly GCA_005392925.1). Taxonomy (NCBI): domain Eukaryota; kingdom Viridiplantae; phylum Streptophyta; class Magnoliopsida; order Malvales; family Thymelaeaceae; genus Aquilaria; species Aquilaria sinensis. The sequence continues at coordinate 225,538 of SMDT01003294.1, forward strand.
GCCGAATCTGCGTCCCTTGCCTTTCCAGCGCCATGAGGATGTTGGTCCGTGTGGTGCTCAGGGGCGTGAAACTTTGAGGCTTCCTTCCCCGCATCCTCCGAGATCGTCCTGCCTGTTCGGTAGGATTACGGGCTTGCTGATTGGACCCTTCGGCGCGGTGGTTGTCTGACTTTGGCCCAGCCATTCTCAGCTCCTCGGCTGTCATGTGCTGTTCGGCCCTTCGGTAAAATTCTCCGAGGGTGTCCGGGGGGTCCTTTGAGAACTCGTAGAACAGCTGTGAGTCCCGCCGAAGGCCCCGTGTCATGGCAAGAATGCGGATTTCGGGCCGAAAGTCTGGGACGCTCAGGGCTTCCCTGTTGAACCTTTCGACATAGTCTCGGATGTTCTCTCCGTTTCTCTGCTCTATGTCGAACATCTAGAAAGGCATCTTCGCCGTTGGCCTGCTCCCAATGAACTGCTGGGTGAAGGCTGTGGACAACTCCTGGAACTCAGTGATGGTCCCCGGAGGCAATGAATTGTACCACGCAGTTGCTGGCCCTGTGAGGGTGACTTCAAAGCATTTGCACATGGTAGCGTCATCAACACCGTGCATTATCATGCTGCGTCTGTATTTTGTCAGATGGGCTTGTGGATCAATGCGGCCATCATATATCTCCAGCCGAGCCACTCTGAAGTCAGCTGGCATGGCTGCTTCAGCGACGGCACGAGTGAAAGGGGAGTCATCTTCGCAAAAGGTCCCCGAGAGTCTGGCCCAGACAGGTTTTCTGGCCACTTGTTTCTCCACTCTGTCCAGCCGTGCTAGTATCCTCTCCATAAGCACTGTGGCGCTAGGGCCTTCTTCAGGGAATGGAGATCGCCGGTGCCTCTTCGGGGAGCGAGTTCGGCGCTGAGGGGACAAGGACCTCGCCTCAGGCGGCGAACTGCTTCACTGTGAAACTCTCGGTCGCTTGGACCCGGTTTGTCCCACAGGCCATTTCCCGAGGGCTATATCTTCTGTGGATGATTCTTCGCGAGGGTCTCCACTCCCCGAACTGCGATGTGTAGACTTGGGGCTTCTCTTCCGAGGGCGTGTCGGTGAGGGGGGTCTCTGGGCCCGTGCTTGCTGTGGCCACCTTCGGTCGATCTGCTGGGTCATTTCAGCAACGACCGACTGCTGAAAGTCCCTCAAGAAGCTCATGGTGACTACCAGAGGGCGGTCTTCCTCAGGCGCAGAAGTCCCTGGGAGTGTTTGCTCAGCAGCCGGTTGTATCTCAGGCGCGGACGGGGACCTTGGGAGTCCCTTGTCCTTAGAACGCCGAGTCTCAACGACGGCGATCTCAGAGCGGGTTCCCACAGACGGCGCCAAATGATGGCCAGGGGCCTCATCGTTTATAGTCATGATGACTGGTGGAGAGACTTCTGGGAGGAAGAACGCCTGGAGGATGGATCGCCCAAGGGAGTGTGCCTGAAAGCTCAGAAACAAAGGGTTAGGAGGCCCCCGGAGTGTTTTTCCGGGGGGGGAGCCTCCGACGCCCAAGTCAGTGGTTGGCTGAGAGAAAGGCAGAGAAAATAGCACAAAGGGCTGAGGAGTCTTGCCTGGTAATTTTCTCAGAGTGTGGGAGCAGTATTTTGCCAACCAACCAACCTCCTGCCAAGTATTTAATTCCTGGTATTTATAGGAGCGCCTAGCCCGTTCAGATCGCGACACGTGTTCGGTCGGATGTTCCTGAATTTCTGGGCGTAGGAGACAGATAGCTGGTAGCAGGTTGCCTTGAGCCGTGTGCTGAGATGGGCCATGATGTGATTCTGATGGCGTCAGCGTGGCAGAGCGCCTTTTGAGGCGGATTGTGGCGTCTGTGAATGGATGTGTCAGAGGCTTCCTTAAATGCTTCCATAAATGCTCCTGCCGTACTCCCGAGGTCCCTGGGTGAGGTCGTCCTTTGGTACGGACAGAGCATCTTCGGGAAACAAGCCCTCAGTTCGGGGGTTCCCAGTTTCAGGGAGTTCCGCCTTCGGGGATATCATGTTCGGCTCGCTATGTCTGGTGCCGCTTTCCCGAAGGCGATTTGTTCACAACCTTGGGGGGGCAAGTAGTGTCCTCGGGTTTTCCTGGCGTGCCGGGCTCGGAGCTCTTCGGCTATCTCCCGAGGTGCATGATCACACCTTTTCTCGGGTAGCGCCAGCTTCTTCTAGCCATTCTTGTGGCAGGGAGTTCGGCCAGATTGAGGCGATAGCGTTTGGCTATCAGATAGCTTTTAGATAAATCATACGATGTTATTTGTTTGGAGATTTAAAATACAAAAAAGTGTGGTGGGGCGTGGAAAATAAAATAAGTTGTCACAAACTTAAAACCAGTTTAAAGAAATATTATTTTTACATTATGAACACTAGAAAGTTAAAGGTATCGTAGTAAACCATGGTCCATATTGCAGTCAATAGAGGAAAGCATGGATTTTGCCGACATTTGATCGAGTTCAAAATTGCACGGTAAAGAGTTGTTTTAGAGATTGAAGACGTGACCTCAATTTTCTCACAAAACTTTCCTACATATAGCTATATGACAACTCACCATTCAAATTCTGAGTTATGAACAGAATAAATATTTAAATTAATATTGATTCAGAGGGCTCATTTTCCACTACGAAAATTAAAGAGAAAGGAGGAGAAAGATCATGATCTCGGTCTGCTCTTAGCCACCAAGGTCATGATCTTCCATCTCACCACCATATAAGAATTTATCAATCTCTTCACTTCAATCCTCACAAATTCAGGCGCAGTTGGAAATCAAGCATCGCACACAGCAACTCGTAGAGGAACGGACATTAAGACGAATATGGGGAAAAGATCATTTAAGCAATTTGTAGAGCAAGAGCTCGGTGGGGTAGCTCATTTTCTCATATATGCTACGCTAGAATGGAGCATGATAGCTCTCCTATTTATCGACGGGTTCCTCGTGTTCTTTACCAATGAATTTGCAAAATTCTTTGAGCTAGAGACCCCTTGTTTGTTGTGCACTCGAATTGATCACTTGCTCGTCCATAGGAACCATGATTTTTACTACAATGAGTCTATCTGCGAAGACCACAAGAGGAAAGTTTCTACTTTCGCATTTTGCCATACCCATAAGAAGCTCTCTAATATCAGGAAGATGTGTGAGAGATGCCTTCTGTCTTTTGTTACCGAGAAAGAGTCAGATTGTGAGACTTACAAGTCTCTTATAGGGATTCTTCACAAGGATATTGACATATTCTTTGATGATGATCAAGATCTTCATTTGTCTTCACCGACTGGAAAGAAAGATGGTTTTCCAATCCACCAGGCATACAAGAGCGGTGATCATTTCTGCTCTTGTTGCTGCACACCATTGAAGGCCACACCGGCATATGCTAGAGGGAGGAAGGCTGCTTTTCTTTCTTCTTCTCCGGCTCCCTCCCCGCGAGCTCTTAACTTAATTTCTAAGAATGATGCGAATAAAAATCTAACCTTGTCCAATTTTAAACTTCCCAAGTTCAAGCTTGGAGATAAAGATTTAGAGAATCAAAGGTTCGGCGAGGAACCCATTTCAATGATCCGTGGCAAGGAAGGTGAGTTGAAACTTAAAAGCATGCACTTTTACTTACATCAAAATCATTTTTTATTTGTTTCATAGATACGAATCCTGCCATTTGTTCCAGATGAAGAAGGCAGGAACCTTAACATGATCAGAGGGAACAAGTTCTTTGGAATCCCTTTAACAGATTCAGGCACTAACACGCCAAGATGGGCCACGAGACATCCCAAAATAGCAGACTCGGCAGACATGACTGCAACAAATGAAGGAGACAATGAGTCCGTGTTACACCAGTGGAAGAGGCAAGCTAAACTAGACAGCAAGTCCTTAATTGAGCTCTACATGGAGCTGGATGAAGAAAGGAATGCATCTGCTGTCGCAGCGAACAACGCCATGGCAATGATAACCAGGCTGCAAACAGAGAAGGCAGCGCTACAGATGGATGCCCTCCAGTATCAGAGGATAGTAGAGGAGCAGGCGGAGTACGACGAAGAAGCTTTTCAGGAGATGAACGATTACATCTCAAGAAGGGAGGAAGAGATTAAGGATCGAGAGGCTGAGCTTTATGCCTATAGAGCCAAATATGGTTGCTTGGAAGATGAGTTTGTGGATGAAGGAGAAGCTATGGCGCTAGTTCAACAGCAAGATTAATTAGGAGAAGTGCGCATAATGTAACATAAGAGTTTTCTCTATTAGTGGAATACAGTCGTGACGGGTGCCAGATATTGTATTGACTTGTATTCAAAAGGTCTATAATGTTTTTGCCTCCACTAATTTCCAATTGGGGATTTTGTGCGACATGAAAGGAGAAAAATAAGAACCAAGCACTCAACTTTTTTTCTCTCTTTCCTTTTCATTTACTTCCCATTGATCTATACATGGCTCAGCCTTTTCTTGTGATATTTCATTACACCAAATGTTCAAGGCCAATGAAGCAGACCAATTACTCAATTTAAATTTTTTTTTCCGAGTGCAAGTAACCAACCCATGACTGTGGTGCAATTTGGTTATTCGCAAAACTCTCGCTCATTACCCAGAGTTTTTAATACTAAACCATACTTTGAACCGTCAGAATTTTTTTTTCAAGGTTTAATCGATTAAACTGTTGGTTCATTATCTTTTTATATTTATATTACATGAATATTAAGTGACATGAAAAAATAGACAGAATATGATCAGAATAATTTTTTATGAATAGTATAGGGACTAAATTTTCATTTTACCTAATATAAAATTACAAACCCTAATATAAATATGTTGTCTTTCTCACTAAGCCGTCAACAATTTCTTCTCTTCACTTTACTTCTTTCTTCTCTATCTGTTCTTCTTTTCCGTCTTCTTTCATCTATTTTTAGCTTGGTCATTTTTCCTTCTTCTTCTTCTCTTATTTTTTCCCCTATTTTTGTTTCTTTCTTCTTCTCCTCTTCACTTTCATCTTTAATTTCTTCTATTTCTCTTTTTTCTTTTCTATTCATCTTCTTTCTTCTTCTTCTTTTTCTTTCCGTCTTCAATTTCTTGTGTTCCTCTTCTTCTTTTCCTTCTATGTTTTTACAATTTTCAAGTAATTGTGTTTGGGTCATCGCTTTAACGGTTCTGAACAGTTTTCTTTTTTGTTTTGACTGCCTTTTGACCAACTGTAAAATGAACCGTTAACCGGGCTAGTGAGATGGATAGAGAGGGGTCTAACCTGTTTGACTGGCCAATCTGGTCCGGTTTTGACATCACTGTCATTACCATACTTGTAGGGTTTGCAAATTTGCAATGTTGTTGATAGCCAAACTACCAACTCAATCTCCTTAGTGTTGGTCGGTATGAACATGAGCAAAATACCTATAGGCAAAGATACCATTAAGGCTCTAGAGCTTGTTTTTAGGAAAAACCCTCCAATGGTCAAATTACCTCTCTGGAAGTGTTCGACATAACTATGAAAGTAGAGTTGCAAAATGTAAATTCGATGTGTCATTAGATCATTTTTTTATACAATCATATATGATCGATGTAAATTAGGAAGTACAATTAATCAAGGATTCCATATCATGTGGAATTTATGTTCCCTAAATACTTATGGGATCTAGTGCTAGTTTATTGGACCGGGCCCTGCTCGAGTTTGGCCCTCATGGTTGCCTTTACTGATTCATGCCTTGGCATAGGGCCCTATGCCTAGTATGCGATTAATATGTCCCTCCTTTAAAAAATGTGGGACCTTTCACCTTTTGGTCTCAACCATCTCCACCATTTCTTTCTTCTTTGACATTATCTCTTCGATCTAATTCTGCCTTAACAGGCCTTTTCTTGCGGTTATTGATGTTTCTAGATGCCAAAGGACCAAACAAAAGTGATTAGGTGGCTTGCTTAGTGGTAGACTTGATTGAGATAGGGAGGGAAGAGGTTGTGCATGTTGTGGAGAGCTAGGAGGAGCAGAAGGATGTGGGATCAGAGGCATGAGAGTGCACAAGAGGAGGAGGCAAGAAAAAATGCATCAAATTTTAGCCGGGGGAAGATGGGATAACAGATGGACGAGAAGGTAGCAAATTCATTTGGTGAAGTAGATTTGGGGTTAATCTACCTTTTATGTCCATAAGATTATATGTTTGTGTCAATTTTATGTTGAAATTAATTGTTCTTCTATTCTAGTTACTTATTATCTTAAAAGAGCCACCCACATGCTAGTATGGGTGCCATGCAAGCAATTTTCATTTGAAATAATGATTAAATTGATGGTAGGGACCAAAATATGATATGGAAGTTGAGTTAGGTGACCTTAAGAGGCCAAAAAAAAGTTATGGGACCACTTTAGGATGATTCCTTAAATTAGAGGGTCCATATTTGGATTTCACCCCCTGATGGCACCTAGTACACCTTTTCAACTATTTTAATCACAATAAGGAAATCTTAATAACCTTTAACTTAGCTCAAAAGGCAACTAATTTAGAAAGTCAACCTATTGGTCAAATTGCAGTAAGGGACTATGCCTGGGTAGGCTTTGCTCCTAAATGTCTAGAAGGCTTAACCACATGTTCATTTTTAAATTTTATGCCATATAAGCAATTGCTCATGCTTAGATACAAACTATGTTTTAGAAGTCAAAATTCAAGCAAACACTAGGAAAGGCAATCATATATCTACTTCCGCTTAAAAACAGTTTCATTGATAGGTTTTGTGTCATATCCCACCCTAAATAGCTCAAAATCACCAAACTACATAGAAACTAGCAACTAAAGGTCCTATTCAAAACAAAAAGGAATAAAAATATTTGAATTATAAAGATTTAAGAGGCATAATACACGCAACAGACATCTAGCTTAATAATCCTCCGTACTTGTCAGGCTCCACAGAATCAAAATCTGCAACACAAAAAACTAATGGAGTAAGAATCATTGATTCTTCGCAAGGGATCATTGAACGTGCAAGAGAAATACTAAGGACAATCCATATAAACCAATATATAAAATCTACTAAGAACTAAACAGAGTCTAAAGCTAAATGTATGCATGTATTTTAAGTTCCTTTGGACTTTTTCCTCTCCCTAGTTCATAACTACACGGCATAGCCTTTCCTACTAGTAATGTTACATCTTCACAAAATGGGAAAATTACACCATAAGAATCTAAACTTAGATGCTTTAATTTTCACCATATTGTATGAATTGTGAAGTGTAAAGTATTCAATATAGGCTCCCTTAAGTGGCGCATACATTGATAGTTTGGTCCTTAAGAAAGCATTAATACATTGCCTAATTTTCAAGTAACATATGGACTAAATTTTATGGTTGCAAAGGTTGGGTACTTAAATGCACAAATTTCCCACATGGCTATGTGTTACCACCTCACAAGAATGAGAGAATTACAAGTGTGGCATAATGGTAAAAAAAACTATTGTATTGTGTAATTGTTTTCATAGCTATTGAAGTATGAGGGGTAAAAGGTATAATGAACACCTCCTTAAAAGTGTTCTAAGTTGATAGCTTGGCCCCTAAGAAAAGCCTTAAGGATTGTTTGTTTTTCAAGTAACCTATGGACCTTTTTATAAGGTTTTGGAAATTTGGGTACTTAATTGCAAAATTCTCAAGAAATAGCCTTGCAGAGTTATGGGAAGAATATGAATGGTATGAAAGAGCTATTGGAGGACCAAATTACTCATAGAATACAAGTTTGGACAAAGAAAACACTAAAGGCGTTAAGGACCTAAATGTTTTAGTGTAAACTTTAAAGTGTTCAAGCTTTTGACTTAGGTCAAAGGATGGAATTGTGGGGTTATCCCACCATGGGGGAGGCGGCTATGGCTTGATAAATAGTTAAAAAGGTGGGCAAACTGTGGACCAATAAGTTTAGGACAAAGAAATCATGCTTATGGGCAAAGAAAATGACATAAAGCATGACTAAGGCTAATAAGGATGTTTAGTGTCCTAAAGCCAATTTAAGAGCCCAAACTTAATTTAGCTTCTCTCATATTTGACCAAACCAGCCACCACCCTCCTCCATACTTCTTCCATAGCTCCTCCATAGCCACCATACCATCAAGATTGAACTTGAAGGCAAAAGGAAGCAACTGGAAGCACACTAGAGCTATTGCCTGAATACTTCAAGGGTTAAGCTTCAAATTCGGCCTAATCATCTTCATAATGGTTCTCTTGCTCTCGTGGATTGTTTAATATTCTTTCAAGCATCCATGGAGCTAGGGCTAAGCTTGGAAGAGAGCCATGATCTTGATGAACCAAGCTTAGTAAGGGGAGTGCACTTATTGAAGGTTTTGTGACCTAGTGTGAAGCGCATAATAATGGTAGTGAAGTGAGGGTTTCTAGAGCCCAAAGTTAGTACTAACTAGTGTTAAAATTCTCCTAAGACCAAGTATTAGATTGAGGAAGGCTTCCATTGTGATTTACTTATGTTTATTGTATCTTTTATGGACTAACCTATGGCTTATGTTACTGCCGCATTACATGTGTTTGTTGGTTGTGAATGGCTACTGCATTTGTTTACTATATCTTGTATATATGCATTGTGGCTTTGTGTTTGTGTCTTTGGATGGAGGTTTTAATGAGGGTCACATTTCCTTAAGAAACCAAGTGTTTCCCTTACTAAGTTTCATAATTAAACTTACTCCCCTTAATTCTGCCATTTTAGGTCTAGTAGAAAGATCACATTCAAACTGACCATTGTAGTTTGAGTTTTGATCTAGATTTTCAGGTAGTTAAACTTCCATATGTCTAGTTGTGTTCTAAAAATTTTGGTGCTTTTAGGAGCACATTTGGTATTTTTAGTGATGGTACCTACTATACTATGCGGCAACTGTCCAACATCCTATTTCTGGAATGCATTGTGTCTAAAGCTCTCCTACAACTGTTAATGTTGTGCCCAAAAGCCAATCATAAGATGATTGTCTTTTTTCATATTGAGTCATGATATTTTATTAAGGCATTAATCCAGTAATTATGTTTGTTGTTTTGTTTCTATGTAACATAATAAATATAATTATAACCCTAGAATAATGATATTTTTAAATGTCCCTGGTCTAGTATTATCGTGGAACAGGTTGCAATAATACATAATGATTAGGATATGTGGAGGCTAATATGAGATATGTAGTCTACCATGTACTATGACATATGAGTGTCATAAGTGATTCTCATCGTGATCATGTATATGTAGTCCTTTTACCTAAGGTCATCAAAGTTCCCTACATGTGAGTCACATACTTTGATACTTCCTTTTATTGCTCGTAACTGAGTGAACTTTAAGGAGCTCATTGGGTTTGTCACATATCATGCAGAGGGTTTTGTATGATCAAGATGGGATTTGCCCCTCATATGTAGCAGGAGTGATATCTTTGGGCCCCTTGATAGAGAAAGACTAAGAAAAATGCTTAGCCATGCTCGGATGAGTTGATATACGATATCAATGTTATCAGTTTAAGTTAGTCTACTCAGTAATCAAAAAAGCAAAGATTGGGCTATACAAAAGTGACACATTCCATATCTCATGCTTAGTCTTGATATCTTGGATAAGGGGACAATGACATATATGGATAACGATCATAAAGGTTTAGTCAAATCACCGACAATCTTGTCACTTGGGCAACAATGATGTGTTGCTAGACCCCCCTCATCGCTTATGATCATAAATTTGATTTATGATCATTGCCAATGTGGTAAGAGCCTGTTAGGTCGCACACATAAAGCCTATTTTGATTATTTGAGTGCATGGGTAAATTTATTTGGGTTATGGGTTTGTGATAATTTCGTGTTAATAATTGGCCCAAAAGTTGAGCCATTATTAAGCCTGAAATTAAAGCATAATTGGATTAAGGCTTTGAAACCCAATAGGCCTAAAAGTTTAGTCTCACAATAAATACATCATATAGTGAGAAATTCACAAGCTTTGCCCTAGCCTCCTAAATCTGACAGTCGCACTCATCTTTTGCTATTCCATCGAAGATGCAAGCTAGCACTGCGAGCGTAAGAATAACGCATCTATCGGGATGTGGTGGACACGTGGTGATCTCGAGAGGCTTGTGTGGATACCATAGAGAGTTTGAACACGTCAACTGTTTAGGTTTTGTGACTTGACTTAATAGTTGGGTGAAAGATTTCAAATGAAATTAAGTATGAAAATTTTCAAGAACCGTATTTACCCCATTTCAGTTAGATCCTGGAGGGTTTTGGTTATATTCCGCTGTGATTGTTTGGCCCCCAAAACCCTACAATGGTATCAGAGCTATTAGTGAAACCCTAAATCGGGATTGAATGTCGAATTACATGATGTATTGTGTGTTTGGTTGCTTTCAATCATGATTAATCAGATTCATTCATGATCCATGAAACTGGAACTTGTAATGTATATATGAGATATATGAAGAAATGACACAAATTGGGTAATAAGATTAAACCTAAATTGATTGGTATAAGATACCTATATGGATTAGGACATTTGAAATAGTAGCAAAACCCTAGCATGGATCGGATTCGGGATGTTCGGGCATCGAAGGTATAGTACTTTTGGTGGCTCGAATAAAGGTGGCCAGCAGGATTGTCGTATGCGAAGCGCCACATAAATAAAACTGGTTAATCGACGCATGTTAATTGGCATGCATTTTTGTTGAGTAAGATTTGACAGGTTATGCTAATTGCTGGTTGTAGCATAATGCATGGTTATAGCCTTTGATTGACTGTGTTGGGTTTTGTGAGCCAAATAGCGCAGCAGAATTTAACTGAAACCCTCCAGGATCGAAGTAAAACGGGGTAAACCGGGTGTTCAAAAATTTTCATACCTAATTTTCAGTTGAGATCTCTCACTCAATTGTAGAGTTGAATCACAAAACCTGAACAGTTGACGTGTTCAAGCTCTCTATGGTATCCACACGAGCCTCTCGGGATCGCCACGCTTCCACCACATCTTGGCAGATGCGTTTCTCTTGCGCTCGCAGTGCTAGCTTGCATCCTTTAAGGAATTGCAAGAGAAAGGTGCAGCTATCCTTTTGGGAGGCTAGGGCAAGAAGACCAACGAATTTCTCACTAAGAGTTGTATTTATAGTGAGACTCAACTTCCAGGCCTAATGGGTTTCAAAGCCCTAATCCAATTAGGCTTTAATTTCTGGCTTAATAATCGCTCAACTTTTGGGCCCATTATTAATACGAAATTAAAGTGAAACCATAACCCAAATAAATAGCCCATGTACTCTAATGATCCAAATAGCTCTATGTGTGCAACCTAATAGGCTCTTACCACGTTGGCAATGATCATAAATTACATTTATGATCATAAGCAATGAGCGGTGTCTAGTAACACATCATTGCTACCCAAGTAACAAGATTGTCGGTGATTCGACTAAACCTTTATGATCATCACCGATATATGCCATTGTCCCTTTGTCCAAGATATCAAGACTAAGCACGAGACATAGAATGTGTCACGGCCAATCTTTGGTTTCTTGATTATCATGTAGACCAACTTAAACTGATGACATAGATATCATATATCAACTCATCTGCGTATGGCCATGCATTTTCTAAGTCTTACTCTATCAAGGGACCCGAAGATATCACTCCCGTTACATAGGAGAGACAAATCCCAGCTTGATCATACAAATCCCTCCGCATGATATGTGACATACCCAATGACCTCCTTCAAGTTCACTCAGTTACGAGCAACAAAGGAAAGTATCAAAGTATGTGACTCACATGTATGAATCACTTATGACACTCATATAACGATCCATGTAGTGTTCTCATGGTGGGTCGGTCCAGTACACAAGTTCTCCAACTTGTTCCCATATGTAGACTACATATCTCATATTAGTCTCCACATATGCTAGTTGTTATGTATTATTGCAACCCACTCCACAATAATACTAGACCAGGGACGTTCGAAAATATCATTATTCTAGGGTTACAATTATGTTTATTACATTACGCAGAAACAGAACAACAAACATAATTGCTGGATTAATGCCTTAATAAAATATCATGACTCAATGTGCAAAAATACAATCATCTTATGATTGGCTTTTTGGGCACAACACTAACAGGTTGTAGTTATAAATATGACCTGGTCATGCCTTACTCTTGTTATTCTCATGGTACATTTTCCTCTCACCTTACTTCCATCGAATGTAACTTGAGGTTTCTATTATTGATGTAATTGTACCATTTGGGATCATCCAAGGTGGTGTGTCTAAAGAAGGGCAACCAAGGAAGAAGAAGCAGGAGCTTGTGAAGACCCTTTTCTTTTCTTAGGCTTTTATGATATTCTCATTGGCTTGAGAATATTGCATAGTTTGGGCTATAACCATGTCACTTTTACTTCGTTGCTAGCATAAGATGCATGTTTTATATTTGTATGTGATGCATGTATAAGACAACTGGAGATAATAATTAGTGGGATCAAAAAGAAAAATCCCTTAAACCAAATATTAAGTCATTAAATGTGATCTCGTCCAAATGTTGGCACTCGTCAAGACTTTGATCAACAATGGGTGGGTTTGCCAAAGCAAAGCACCTATGTTTGTCTTGGTAAGGCGTGATGGGATAATAGTGATATCCAAAATGCTAACTTTGGGTCTGACTTAACTAAGTCATCCCAATAGTATTGGGGACTTATAGGCATAGGGTTGGGCTTCAGTTCATGAGATGAGCTTGGACAAGTGTTGTTCACACAACTATCCAAGAGTTGCATGAGATGCAATTGGCAAGGAGTTGCCTACCTAAATAACTATAACTTGAGAGAAAAGGCAAAGTTGACTCAGGTTATGGTGAAATATGGATCTTGGCCCACTAGAATACCTTAGCACTGAGGTGTTCTGAAATAATATTGAGGGTTATTATTTTGAGTAAAATAGTGGAAGGATCATTTAATTAAAGTCCTTATTAAATGAATTAAAATGCATGACTCTTACACTGCATATTTACTGTTGTAGAAAACCATGGCACAAAACACATCGACACTTTCGTTGCGATTAATCCTTGAGAAAGAAAAACTGAATGAGACCAACTTTCTCAAATGGTACTGAAATTTGAGGATAGTCCTCAAGCAAGAGAGAAAGGCTTATCTCCTAGAGCAGCCCATTCTGAATGAGCTTACTGCCAGTGCTCGAAGAGCTAAAAGGGATGCTCACAAGAGGCATTCTGATGATGCTTTGGATGTAGCTTACCTCATACTTATTACCATGGAGTATGAGCTTCAGAAGCAACATGAGAACATGGGAGCGTTTGATATGATCGAACATCTCAAAATGCTCTTCCAAGAGCAAGCTAGGCATGAGAGATTTGAGACCTGTAAGGCATTGTTTCAGCGCAAAATGTTTAAGGGAAATCCCATGGGTCCTCATGTGCTCAAGATGATTAGGTACATTAAGAATCTTGAGAGTTTCAAATTTTCTCTTTAGAAAAAGTTAGCTATTGATGTAGTCTTACAATCATTGCCTGAAAGCTACAGTCAGTTTGTCATGAATTATAACATGAACGACCTTAACAAGTCCCTTCCTAAATTGCTCAACATGTTAGAACAGCTGAGCAAAACCTTAAGAAGGGGAGTGCTTCCATTGTAAGCAACCTGGACACTGAAATCACAGTTGCAAGCTCTATCTTGAAGAACTTGCTAAGGAGAAAGGAAATAAGACTTCCACTTTAGGTATTCTTGTTATAGAGGCTAACTTTTCTACTTCCTCATCTTGGGCATTCGATACTGGATGTGGATCTCACATTTCTGCAAATGTGTAGGATCTAAGTAGAAGTAGGAGATTGGCTCGAGGTAAAGTAGGTCTACATGTTGTAAATGGAGCAAGAGTTGCTGCCTTAGCCGTAAGGATTTAGGTTCTCACTTTGCCTAGTGGATTAGTTTCAGAATTAGACAACTACTACTTTGTACCTACTATTAGTAGAAGTTGATTTCTGTTTCTTCTTTGGACAAGAAAGGTTTTTCATTTATAATAAAGGACAAATGTTGTTCTATTTATTTAAATGAACTCTTTTATGGTAGTGCTCAACTTAGCAATGGGTTGTATTTTTTAGAACTTGAAGATCCAATCTATAATGTGAATACCAAGAAGGGTAGATTGAATGATTCAAACCCGACTTATCTCTGGCATTATCGTTTGGGCCATTTAAATGAGACCCGCATATCCAAGATCCATAAGGATGGACTCTTGGACTCATTTGATTTTAAATCATATGAGACATATCAGTCATGTTTATTGGGCAGGACGACCAAAGTCCCATTCACAGGGCAAAGTGAAAGGGCTAATGACTTACTAGGACTCATACATAGTGATGTATGTGGCCCTATGTCTACACATGCTAGAGAAGGCTTCCAATACATCATTACCTTTACCTATGACTTTAGTAGATATGGCTATGAGTATCTCATGAGACACAAGTCAGACTCCTTTGAAAACTTCAAAGAATTCAGGAATGAAGTATAGAATCAACTAGGGAAGACTATCAAAGTACTTCAATCAAATTGAGGTGGAGAATACTTGGATCGAGAATTCCATGACTATCCAAAGAACTGTGGTATAGTATCACAACTCACTCTACCTGGTACACCTCAATGGAATGGTGTATCTTAAAGGAGAAATCAAACTCTGTTAGACACGGTTTGATATATGATGAGTCAAGCTGACCTTCCAAATTCCTTTTGGGTACATTCTCTAGAGACAGCCGCTTTTATAGTAATCTGAGTTTGATCTAAATCGGTTTAAAATATTATATATGATGAGTCAAGTTGACCTTCCAAACTCCTTTTTGGGACATGCTCTAGAGACAGCCGCTTTTATATGTTAGTATTGTGCCCAAAAAGCCAATCATGAGATGATTGTATTTTTTGCACATTGAGTCATGATATTTTATTGAGGCATTAATCCAGCAATTATGTTTGTTGTTTTGTTTCTGCGTAACGTAATAAGCATAACTGTAACCCTAGAATAATGATATTCTTAAACGCCCCTAGTCTAGTATTATTGTGGAGCGGGTTGCAATAATACATAATGACTAGCATATGTGGAGACTAATATGAGATATGTAGTCTACATATGGGTACAAGTTGGAGAACTTGTGTACTGGACCGACCCACCATGAGAACACTTCATGGATCGTTATATGAGTGTCATAAGTGATTCTCATAGTGATCATGGTATATGTAGTCCTTCGACCTAAGATCATCAAGGTTCCCTACATGTGAGTCACATACTTTGATACTTTCCTTTGTTGCTCGTAACTGAGTGAACTTGAAGGAGGTCATTGGGTATGTCACATATCATGCGGAGGGATTTGTATGATCAAGATGGGATTTGTCCCTCCTATGTAACGGGAGTGATATCTTTGGGCCCCTTGATAGAGTGAGACTTAGAAAAATGCATGGCCATGCTCGGATGAGTTGATATATGATATCAATGTCATCAGTTTAAGTTGGTCTACTCGGTAATCAAGAAACCAAAGATTGGGCTATACGAGAGTGACACATTCCATGTCTCGTGCTTAGTCTTGATATCTTGGACAAAGGGACAATGGCATATATCGGTGATGATCATAAAGGTTTAGTCGAATCACCGACAATCTTGTCACTTGGGTAGCAATGATGTGTTGCTAGACACCGCTCATTGCTTATGATCATAAATGTGATTTATGATCATTGCCAACATGGTAAGAGCCTATTGGGTCGCACACATAGAGCTATTTGGATCATTAGAGTGCATGGGCTAATTATTTGGGTTATGGTTTCACTTTAATTTCGTATTAATAATGGGCCCAAGAGTTGAGCCATTATTAAGCCCGAAATTAAATCCTAATTGGATTAGGGCTTTGAAACCCATTAGGCCTGGAAGTTGAGTCTCACTATAAATACAACTTTTAAGTGAGAAATTCGCAGGTCTCCTTGCCCTAGCCTCCCAAAAGGACAGCCACACTCTTCTCTTGCAATTCCTTGGAGGACGCAAGCTAGCACTGCGAGCGCAAGAGAAACGCATCTGCCGGGACGTGGTGGAAGCGTGGTGATCCCGAGAGGCTCGTGTGGATACCATAGAGAGCCTGAACACGTCAACTGTTCAGGTTTTGTGATTCGACTCTACAGTTGAGTGAGAGATCTCAACCGAAAATTAGGTATGAAATTTTTGAACACCCGGTTTACCCCGTTTCACTTGGATCCTGGAGGGTTTCGGTTAAATTCCGCAGCGCTGTTTGGCTCCCGAAACCCAACATTATAGTAAACCGAGTTTGATCTAAATCAGTTCAAAAGACACCATATGAGATATGGAATAGGAGGCCTCCTAGTTTGTCTTTTATGAAGATTTGAGGTTGTGACGCTTATGTGAAATATCAATCCTCTGACAAGCTAGGGTGCAAACCTCATAAGTGCCTTTTTGTTGGGTATCCTAAAGAAACAAAGGGTTGCTATTTCTATAAACCTTCTGAGTAAAAAGTGTTTGTTGCTCGAACTGGTGTCTTTCTAGAAAAAATGTTTATTTCTAAAAGAACCAATGGGAGGAAAGTAGAACTTGAAGAAATTCAAGAACAACAAGGGGACATCAAACCTAAAATGGAACCTGAATAGACACCACAAGATGTTGTGATTTAAGAGTCTATTCCTGTAGCACAGAGCCCATATAGGTCTAGTAGGGTTCGGTGTAAGCCTGAAAGATATGAATTTATTATGATTCACACTAGTGATGTGATGCTCATGGATTAGGATGAGCCCACAACCTACCAACAAGCTATGTTGGGGCTCAGCTCTAAGAAGTGGCTAGTGGCCACGAAGTCCGAGATGGAATCCATGTATGAAAACCAAGTCTGGACTTTGGTTGATCCACCTGAAGAAGTAAAACCTATAGGGTGTAAATGGGTTTTCAAGAAGAAAAATGACATGGATGGTAGTGTGGTTACCTTTAAGGCATGATTTGGTTGCAAAAGGTTGCAAGCAAATTCATGGTATTGACTATGATGAGACTTTTTCACCAGCTGCCATGCTTAAATCCATCCGAATCTTATTGGCTATTGCTGCACACTATGATTATGAGATATGGAAAATGGATGTCAAAACTACATTCCAAAATGGAAAGCTAGTTGAGGATGTATACATGACACAGCCTGAGGGTTTTATCACTCCTAAGAATGCCAATAAAGTGTGCAAGTTGCAAAGGTCCATTTATGGACTGAAGCAAGCTTCTCGAAGTTGGAATCATCATTTTGTTTTGTTTCGGGAGCCAAATAGCGCAGTGGAATTTAACCGAAACCCTCCAAGATCTAAGTGAAACGGGGTAAATCGGGCGTTTGAAAATTTTCATACCGAATTTTCAGTTGAGATCTCTCACTCAACTGTAGAGTCGAATCACAAAACCTGAACAGTTGACGTGTTCAGGCTCTCTAGGGTATCCACACGAGCCTCTCGGGATCACCATGCTTCCACTATGTCTCGGCAGATGCGTTTCTCTTGCGCTCGCAGTGCTAGCTTGCGTCCTCCAAGGAATTCCAAGAGAAGAGTGCGGTTGTCCTTTTGGGAGGCTAGGGCAAGGAGACCTGCGAATTTCTCACTAGAAGTTGTATTTATAGTGAGACTCAACTTCTAGGCCTAATGGGTTTCAAAGCCCTAATCCAATTAGGCTTTAATTTTGGGCTTAATAATCACTCAACTCTTGGGCCTATTATTAATACGAAATTATTGTGAAACCATAACCCAAATAATTAGCCCATGCACTCTAACGATCCAAATAGCTCTATGTGTGCGACCAAATAGGCTATTACCACATTGGCAATGATCATAAATCACATTTATGATCATAAGTAGTGAACGGTGTCTAGCAACACATCATTGCTACCCAAGTGACAAGATTGTCGTTGATTCGACTAAACCTTTATGATCATCACCGATATATGCCATTGTCCCTTTGTCCAAGATATCAAGACTAAGCACGAGACATGGAATGTATCACTCTCGTATAGCCCAATCTTTGGTTTCTTGATTACCGAGTAGACCAACTTAAACTGATGACATTGATATCGTATATTAACTCATCCGTGCATGGCCATGCATTTTCTAAGTCTTACTCTGTCAAGGGGCCCGAAGATATCACTCCCGTTACATAAGAGGGACAAATCCCGTCTTAATCATACAAATCCCTCCACATGATATGTGACATACCCAATGACCTCCTTCAAGTTCACTCAGTTATGAGCAACAAAGGAAAGTATCAAAGTATGTGACTCACATGTAGGGAACCGTGATGATCTTAGGTCAAAGGGCTACATATACCATGATCACTATGAGAATCACTTATGACACTCATATAACGATCCATGTAGTGTTTTCAGGGTGGGTCGGTTCAGTACACAAGTTCTTTAACTTGTACCCATATGTAGACTACATATCTCATATTAGCCTCCACATATGCTAGTCGTTATGTATTATTACAACCCGCTCCACAATAGTACTAGACTAGGGACATTTGAGAATATCATTATTCTAGGGTTACAATTATGTTTATTGCATTACGCAAAAACAGAACAACAAACATAATTGCTGGATTAATGCCTTAATAAAATATCATGACTCAATGCGCAAAAAATACAATCTTCTCATGATTGGCTTTTGGGGACAACACTAACACATTTTGATGGAGCAATCAAAGAGTTTGGTTTTATAAAAAATGAAGACGAACCTTGTGTCTACAATAAGGTTAGTGGGAGCGCTATTGTTTTCTTGGTGTTGTATGTAGATGACATACTACTCATTGGGAATGACATTTCTGAGTTGCAGTTTATAAAGACTTGGCTAAGAAAATGTTTCTCTATAAAGGACTTTGCTGAAGTAGCCTTTGTGTTAGGCATCAAGATCTATAGAGATAGATCTAGAAAATTGGTTGGCCCAAGTCAAAGTACATACATTGACAAGGTGCTAAAGAGGTTTACCATGCAAAACTCCAAGAAAGGATTCTTGCCCATGTCACATGGTATAACTTTTTCTAGATCTCAGTGCCCGAGTACACCTCAGTAGAGAGAATGCATAAGTAAGATTCCATATGGCTTGGCAATTAGATCTATCATGTACGCCATGATATGTACTCATCCCGATGTCTCATTTGCCTTGAGCATGATGAGCCAGTACCAATCGATCCCCAGTGATAGTCGCTGGATAGCTGTTAAGAATATCCTTAAGTACTTATGAAAGACTAAGGATGCATTCTTGGTCTTTGGGGGTAAAGATGAGGCTCCGTTG